>VDFB02297054.1:185149-272523 GCA_007258455.2 Sequoia sempervirens | reverse complement strand
ATTGTCCATTTTTAGATTAGGTGTTTCGGTTAACTGATGGTAGTTTTCCAGTTAACTATATAGTTTACTTCATTAGGGTTTGGCAGCGAATCTTGCATGCATTGCAAGACTGTAGATGACTTAAGGTGATTTTAGGGTTCCCTACACCTTGATGTATATAAATAAGAGTTTTTGCTCATTTGTAAATAACTTTTGCTTGAGAGAGAAATATATGCTGCACCTACCTTGCCCTCAATATTGCTCTTTTGGTATTTGTTCATGTGTCTTCACTATTACGATTAATTGTTATGCCACATAGGGTTTCATGCAATTGTAATGGTGAATTCTTTCCATAGTTTAGATAAATCTGTTTTGTGCATCTTTACCATTATGATCAATTGTTATGCCACATAGGGTTTCATGCGATTGTGATGATAAATCTGTTTTGTGAACCTTTACCGTTATGATCAAGTGTTATGCCACATAGGGTTTCATGAGATTGTGATGATAAATCTGTTTTGTGAGCCTTTACTATTATGATCAAGTGTTATGCCACATAGGGTTTCATGAGATTATCATGGTAAATTCTTAAATCTGTTTCATGCCTAATAAACTTGTTCAGATTGAGATAATAGTTGCGCCACCTTGCCTTCAAGTAGAGAATCTGAATCCGTTTATCGTCTGATAGTCAAAACCTTGCTCCGTTTCCTCATGCTCTATTTTCTTGAGGGAACTGGATAGAATTTAAGTAGATAGCTTAGTTGTAGTTAATGATCTACGAAACCAGAAAATCCTTAGCTGCAACGTTCTTGGTTTTCTTAACCTTGTGCCTCTTCCAGCTAAGAAGAAAAAAAATAGGACTTAGATTACTTTTCTTTTCCATGCATTCCAGCACTACGAGGGAGCTTCCCCTCCTAATTTGAAGAGCACTCATTACGCAGTGTGCATAGCTGTCTGTACAAACCTGCACTCCAGAGGTGTTAGTTTTTACGCCAACATTCCTCTACTCATCAAAATGGCTTACTATAAATAGTAAGGTTGGACCCAAATGTCCAAGTGACTTACTAAAAATAGTGAGTGCAAACAGAGCCTGAAACACCTCAAGAAGGTCATCCCTGAATATCACCACAATGGAGAAGAGAGCATAGAAAACTGACCCCCCAAAAGGTCATCTGGAGAACCAAGAAACTCCCGAATAAGGCCCTCTAATCACCAACATTAGCCTATGAGGACCCGTTGATAGGCTAATCCACCAATACTCTGATACTAGCCAAAGAGAGGACATTACATGCTCCCAGCTCCCTATCCTTGTAACACAAATAACATTACTTCTTTGTTTTTTAATTCATGTTCAATTTCTTTAGGTTTGCATCCCTTATAGCTTCCTCACATATTCTCCTTTCTTCCAACACCTTTCTACTTTGCCACACCCTCTCTCCATTCACAACCTCCCACACCATGGCATTGTTGGCTCCTTACTGTTACTTTTCAGCTATTATAGAATGCATAGTATCCATTTTTTTCTCCTTAATCAGTTTCTACAGCCACCCACTTACAATGGTGTTCCACAACAGTCCAGCCAAAATGCATATATCTCCTATCATGCATTCCAACAGTTGGACTTTGAATGACGGCTGCAACAGTAGACAAATATAAGTTATAAAATACTTCAACTTTCTATTTTCCAGCCATCCTCTTCAGTGGTGGCATTTGCATACTACAGTTGCACAGCTATTTCTAGAGACTTGTTTCTTTTGTTGCAGAGTACAGTGATAACTTTCATATGGATTGAAAGATGGTTGATGAAAGTTTTGAAAATGTATTTATAGAAGAATTGAAAGACAATACCAAAAAGCAGGCACTGGTCATCCAAAATTTATTACTTTTTGTTACCCATTAAGCTTCAAAACACCCACCTCTCCTTTTATAAATGACTTTCTATTCCAAAATGTAAGTTGCAACAATTTGTAGTAAGCTTCTTCAATCATTGCTTCCTTCCCAACTACTCAATCCAATTTCCCTAGATTTTTCTAAAATTATGCCTTTAAGAAGAAGCTCCAGGCATAAACACAATCCTATATCTAAGTAGCAGGGGAGAGGTAAAAGAAAATAGAAAACAAAGAAAATGTCTGAAGTTTAAAAGTCTATAGAAGAAAGAGACCCAAGATGACACCCAAGACCAGTATAAAAAGAGACAGATGCTTGACCAGCATCCCCAAGCACCCCATACCTGTTGAGGAGAAGAACTAGAATGTTCTCCAATTTAAGTAAAGTTCTTCCTTAGCTCAGACCTCCTCCCCTAGACACTCATGCAAACGAGATATATCTTTTGGGGACAAATTTAATCAAGCGGCAACATCTCTTATGGTGTTGAAGGCCCTCCTTCTAATTAGACCCCCTTAGTCTGTCCACATACAGAGCAGCCATATAACATCCTTTCCATGACAATGGCTGATGCACCATACACCATTTCCACAACCACTTTTTCCCTTCACCCATCCTTTACCAATTTGGATTTTACACTGGATTCACCCATAGTCCCTCAAAAAATATCCTTTCCACCCTACTGTATTTCAGCTCACAGAACCCTTCTGCTCAGTTTTTACTTGCATCTTCAAAAATTAATGTAAACGACCCCTTTGGCTCTCAGGATTTTCATGTCAATAACTATCAAAAACCTAATCCAACTTGCTTGTCACACTTTATGAAATCTTAAAGGCTATCCAAAACCAGAATAAGCCAATAAGAGATGCTCATACCCACAATCCTTTTGTGGAGACAAGCATTTTAAGGTTCTGTCATGCAGCTGGACAGTAACAGGAGCAGATTGGTACAATGGGCATATGCATCAATAAGTTGAATGTGATTATTGAAATCCATGAACAAACACTGGAAACAATCAAGTCTCTGCTCCTCTCAAAAAAAGCACACCACAAAATACTGTAGATTATCCAAGAAAGTTTGCTACCCACAAAGCATCAAGTATTTCATAGGGAAAGCTCTAGTCACACCCACATGCAAGGCAATAACTAGCAGCATGTCCACCCCACGGTCCAACGACACTCAACTTGAGGCAATTACATAATGAATGGGAGAAGTTGCTCTCACCCTCCTCATGGCTATCATTGCTCAGAAAAACAAGAAATCTATTTTTTGTACTCTCTTTTTGGTAATACTCATGCACCATCTGTATAGATTCTCTTAGTCTTACATTTTGATATTTTCTTCTCTTTAAGGAGATACATACATACAATACAGGATCCTTTTTGTAGTAATAGTTGGCTATCTTATGTTTCTATACTCTCCTCTTTCTAAGCAAATTCTGTAATAATGGCTGGCTGTTTCTATTATGCTCCTCTTTTTGTGTACTCCAGCAGAGCTCCTTCATGATTTACTCTCCAATCTGCTAATGTGACTCCATGAAGCTGATTTAATATATCAATAAACCTCTTCATTGTAACTATTTCCTTTAATTAGTACACATTTACTTGTTCAAAAGAATGGATACCTGCCCAGTAAATGTAGTGACAGTAGATTTTCCATTTGTTCCAGTCACAGCAACAACTTTAACAGTGGTTGGAATTGATTCAGCAGCAAAATCCAACTCAGACATGACCTGCACTCCCTGCATTTTATACACAGAGGATGAGTTGAACCGCACCATCTTCCATTTTAAATAAGAGATATTTACAAGGCTCGGTAGTAAATCCAACAGATAGCATATAATTTATAATTTTTTATAGCTTAGTTTTTCCACAATGTAACAAGATCCAGAAGCTTACTGACTGCATCAGAGAAGTAAGGTTGTACTTCTCAAGAGAAATCCCAGGAGAGACAACAACCCTGTCAGAATTGCATAGAGACTGTATATTGCATCGCCCAAGTTCTGTCCTCAAGTTTGTAAAATGCCTCCCTCCAAATAATGGATCATGCTGAAAAATTAATTGCTTGTCACATATAAATATATATACATGTGCTATTCAAAAGGTAACCAAAATGTTACGGGATACTTGAAAGACAATTATCAAACACTAAAGGAAAAACCCAAGCATTCAACTGGCTCTATTTGTATATTCTAGCCATCCTAGATAATTTGAAAATGCCTCTTGAACAAAACCAATATAATATTTCTATCCAGAATAAAGAAATGAAAATATCAAATAAATATAAATCTCTCTCTAGAAAATAGAAGGATGCTTCTGAGATTGAGGAATAGAAAGAGATAAAAATATAGAAACAGCTATTTAGTTCTATGATGGCAGCACTGCATTTATTTCATATGTTACTTATGATGAAATAGTAACGGAAGTTCTAGATTGGAGTTGCCTAAACACAAAATTGAAAAAAAAATTGTCCCACTTTATAAGATATGATTCTCGTATAACTCCTAGGAATGGACACAAAGGAAAAACCATGTTGTATATTTGAATAATCAATAACATCATAAATAGTTTCTTGTCCTACTACTTTGTAATTAATACTTTGACTTTCTCTGCTGGATGACCATCATTTCTAAAACAACAAATGTCTCTCATATGTTTTCATTTTTTTTTTCCATAGAAGATGCAGCTTATATTATGAAAATGGAAACAGAATATATATCAGCTAAATATAAGAATTAACAGTAGAGTATCTCCCTATCAAAAGACAGTACCTGGGCCTGAGCCCCAACCAAGAGTCAACAGATTTACAAAACCATGCTAAGTTTGCTTCCACAAGAAAGGTCAAGACTTGTTTGAAAACCTTCAAATTTGCAAAGCTAATAGAGGCATGTCCTGGAAAATAGTTCCACATATCATTTTCCACAAGAAAGTAATAGCTAATGATCGTATTCTACTCCAAAAAATGTTGAAGCAGTCCCTGATCATCCATGATTCTAATAGAAAAGAAACTCTCAATGAGAGAAGGGTGATGAAGGGAAGATGAATTCATCTTGAAACCATGTACAAAAAGTCTTGGAAGCTGGGAACCTGAAACAGACAGGACAGATTATCTACTTTTCCCCACATCAGATGCCACGAAAATCTGAAATGCCAGCTTTATAAACCATGCTTTAACCACCAATCCTTGTTCAAGCATTATCCAACCCAAGAATTTGTTTTTTAAACGAGGATAATGCCTTCCAAATGTATTGGCAGTACCTGTGCCACTGTATTTCAAGATCACTTTAAACCATCTCTTGTTCAAAAGTGATTATATTTTGAGACTTTCTCAAGTTTTTTAGTATTTTAAAGAAACATTTTGATTTTTTGTAAAATTATTAATCATTTCTATTACTTTAAACGTATTGTAAGGTTCTTTTGTTGTTCTTTTGTTTTTAATTTTATTTTCTAAGTTAGCATACCCTAAGGTTACATTTTCAATTTTATTTTTTTTCCTTATAACAAGAATCCATATAGAATGGCTACTAGTTCTAGTTCAATAGGTCCATGGACAGTAAGGATGTCCAAATTTGATCAATCATCACTTCTATGTAACTATTTTGCAATGATTGAACAAATTCCTAGAAGTGGGGATTTTCTATGGTATTTTAGTAACTATGAAATCAAGTATAAGAGATCATATAGTCAAGTGACAGCTCATCTAGTGTTATGACTAACCAAGGAATTAGATTTTTTCAAGGGCCAAACAAAAAGGGGTTCCCAAGGGAGAAAACTCTCTCGTATAGCAAAGAACAAGAAGTTGTTGATAGTGTAAGTGAGAGAAAAATTAAGATCCCATTCTTTAGTGAAGAAAGGATCATTCAAGCCACCAACAATATCATCTCCAATAGTGACTGCCCACATCCTTTCTTTGGAACACCATCTTACTCAGAAGATAATCACTCTCTCTCCCACAAAAGAGGCCCGATGGATAAGACATTTTAGAATGATGCAAGAGGCATTGCGCATTGCATTTACACCAACAAGCTTCCTTTCAACTTCATTAAATCACCGTATTGGTAGAAAATAGTGAATGCAATCAATTATACACACTCAAGTTACACAGGTCCTAGGTATGCAAGGTGTGGGCCACTTATTGGCAAAAGAAAAATATTTAGTAGAGACATCACTAAAACCAATCATGAACACATGGGTTCTGTCATGACCCCAATTTGATTTGAAATTCAAATTTTGCAAAGGCGAGAAAAAAGTGTTTCTGAACACTAGTTTTCATATTTTAATTAAATATAAGAATAATATTTTAAATAAATTAATTAAATAAATAAATAATAAATAAAATAAAATAAGAATTCCTTTTGGGGTTTGCCAGCTTGTGGGAAGAAGGAAAAACAAGTATAAATATGAGGTATTTGAGGCATTTCAAATCATCATTCAGTATATTATCTTATTCCTTTGGTCTGCAATTTATTTGCATCATATTCCAAGGACGAAAACCCTTAGGATATAAGGTGAATTGGACAAAAACCTAATTCATCTTGGGAAGGCTTCATAATGGAGGTCTACTTGCACTTCATTGAAGGATTTCGAGTTTTGGAACAGAATTTGCATAACATTTTTGGAGCAAAATTAGATCATAATTTGGAGCAGAATTTTGAATCAGATTTGAACACCATTCTTGAAGAGTCATAATTCAGAATTATAAATCAGTTTGGAGCGTCATTTTGAAGTGTTTTCATGCATGCTGGAGCACCACCATAGGAGGACAAATTCAGATTTATAGATCAGATTTGGAGCATCATTGCATAATCAGATTTGAAGATCAAATTTGGAGCAACATTGTTGTGGCAATTTGTGAGCATATTGCATTAGGGTTTTTCCCTAATTTGGAGCAGATCTAAGCGCCCACCTTTGGAGGGAAATTTGCATATTTGGAGCAACAAACCCTAAGCGCTTGTCAAGGAGGAAATTTGCCCATCTAGGTTTTGACATTTGAAGACCATTTTGCATATATTTATGTACAATCATAGATTTAGATCTGATTTGTAGAGCAGAAATCTGGGCATATATTTGGCATATTTGAGCCAATGAATTCACTGTAAAATCAGTCCAGATTATTCAGGTTTTGTTGTAGCAGACTTCTTTAATCAGAAATCAGATTTATTGGACATATGTTTGGCATTTGGATAGTTGATTTTCATGGTTGCTATCATAATTGATGTTATCTACATGTTTGGCATAATTTTATGGTAAGTGTTTATCATTCTGAAAATAAAAATCAGAGTTCAGTCCTAGGGTTTGCACAGAAAACTAAATCAGAAAAGTGCAGAAATATAAATCAGAAATCAAGGGCATAAATCAAAAATTTTAGGGAAAATCCCCTTGGGGATGAAATATTCCGAGCCAATTTTTTTCGTTTTTCACAAATTTCAAATTACAACATTACAATCAAAGTACCCGTTAAGGTTAGAAGATAAACCCAAACGTACTGAAGCAACTCTAACCAGTATGGCGCCGATGATGGCGAGCATTGGTCAGAGGATCTAAATTCAAACTGCTTATGTTGAAAGCAACTCTAACCAAGAATGGCGCCGATGATGGCGAGCATATGGTCAGAGGGTCTTCTACTCTAAATGCTGAAAGGGAACTCAACGTCAAGTATGTGCTACCCAATCCAATGCGGAGTGAGGGGCGACCATATGACGGAGTGATTACAAAAACAATGCTTGAATGAAACTAAACAATGATGCTGTAAATACTCGACGTCAAGAATGTGCTTTCCAGACCGAGACGGAATGGGAGCTACCATATGACGGAGATGCTAGATATTACAAAAACAACTTCCGAATATCAGATAAGCAATTACAAATCAGAATTGAGCAAGATTAAAGAACCGCTGCCAGTACTACTGTCAGCTTACAAAATGATGTTCATTCGCCTGCTGGTAGCATAGGAATTTGAGAGCTTAACATTACATCAAAAGATCTCTTCTTAGAATGATTAGAAGAGCCAAAACAATAAACCTTCCAATGTTCAAAATACAAATTCTGTTTTTCCACAAATCTGCACTTTTAAATTAAAAACCAGCAACCTAGGAATTCACTCATATGCTCATATCTCTCTCATTTCTCACCCAAATGATCTCAAATCTGATGCAATAGACCCTAAAAATGATGGCACCTAACTTAGTAATAAGAAATGGCATCTAAAAATGGCTATTAATTACTGACACGAATCCCAATGCACTCTAGAAAGTTTGGCCTTCAAGGAATGACGGATTTGCATTATAAAATCATAAGCTTCGTACTAAAATCTGCAAATATTCATGAAGGGTCTCTTCCAACAGAGAAAACCAATGAGACAATACCCAGAACAAGATTTTTGATATTTTTTGATTTATGAATAAAAACACGAATCTGCTGTAACAAATAATGCAAAATGCTGAAAACCACTAATATGCAAATCAGATCTAACCATGCGATACGCTGATTACAATGCATAAACTAAATGTAACTCATAAACTAGACTAAATCACCACTAGTCGCTGTCTTTCAAGCGAGAAGCAATGCCCAAGCTAGGAGGCCTTCATTCCTCGAAGCAATCCCAAAGCCAATCCGGCAGCATAACATTCCTGTAGATAAAAGATAATGAAATGATGCTCAAGCCTCCTTTTTATAAGTTTCGGTTGACTTCACGAAACCCTAAAATCCAACTCAATGACCAAACCCTAGCTCTTTCTTCAAGATGGCGTCCTTTTCCCTTTTAGCTCAATATTCATATTTTAATTAAAATCAACACCATGATAAATGCGCCCAAATTAACTTGCTTTGACTTTGGAAAATTCATCAAAATTTAAATATAACCTTAATGATGGCGCCACCCTTCAAGTCCACCTTTTAAAATAATATTAAGTCATTTGACTAGGCCAAGGTGATAAAATAACATTTAAATTATAATGTTATTTTTAAAGTGAAATGAGTTCAACTCCCCAAAACTGCATTCTGAAGCCTGAAACTGAATACGCCACTTGAGTCAACTGAAGGGGAAAGTCAACTGCCTGAGACCAACTTGCATACTGCCAAAAATAGAATTTACTAAAAATAGTAAATTCCAGAAAATGCTCTGAATGTCGAGATGAACATACCACTGCGAAGCTTTCTGAAAACCCAGAAAGAATCCGCCATTGAATCCACCAACTCTGAGCAATGACCTCCTCAAAAATAGGAAACCCTAATTTTGTCTTCCGACTAGCCTTCGGGTTTCCAGAAAAAGGCCAACGGTCACCCGAAAGATCAGGTTTGAGAAGGGGACATTACAATCCGCCCTTCCCAAAATTGCTTGTCCTCAAGCAATACCACCATAACTCCAAAATTTTAGAACTAATCCATATGCAAACCAGTATGATCCTTGGTTCCCAAACCCATCGTAGGAAGGACCCACCATGCCGATGCTGCACCACTCTGATCACATCTGTGAAATCATCATGCCTGTGCTGTACTAACCTTCCTTGTAACCCCAACGTGTTACCATCCATGATACTCAAACCGAAAGATCTTAAAGGAGGGGGATCAAAATCATGCAACCTCTCATGTCCACAATGCCCCGAATTAACAGTATCAACCATACTACTGTCAATCACAATTCTAAGCAATAGGAAAGATAGTTTACTCAAATCAAAATCGAACTCCTCCACATACCTCCACATGGTAACAAACGGAACCATGACTGCAAATGTGACATCTGCAAATCTTCTTGCAAAAAGGAAGGCAATCCTTTGCAAGAGCTCAACAAATTCAAACTCAGGACTCCACATGAATTCCCTATGCCTCAACTGAATTATCATGGCACAACTATGAAGTCTGAAGAATTTTTTCACAATTCCAACCCCAAGAGTCTCAAAATATAGAATCAAAGCATGGGGTAGCTCGTTGTCATGAACCAATAATGAAAATAAACCATTAGAGTTTGCATCACAAACCTCCAAAGTGGCTGAAAAACACACTAAAGCCATCTCCATCAGAAAACTACCACTTCTTTGATCAGGAGTGAGGAACCAACTCTCCTGAATGAAAGTAACTCCATAAGTAAGGTGGCTGTTCTGCCTCCAACCAGCAAGCTCGTGTCTCAAAATCTGCCCTAGTCTGAGCTGAAAGTCACTTCCAAGAACTACCGATCGTGGATCTCTCCAACCCATATTCCAGATTTCTCTCCAAGCCATTTGTTGATGAACAAACGGAACCATCAAGTAGCTGGAAATGAAGGGAACAACATCAACAAATCTGGAAATTTGTTCCTTATCCCTCCAAAAGTCCTTTCCATAAGTAATAAACTCTAACAACCCAAGTTGAGAATCCCAAGCATGGATACCCAACTGAAAGTGATTTTCAACACATTGAAGAGAAATCTCTACACATTCCCAAGTGCTAGTGAGAACCACGTGCCTTCTCACGAAACTGATGCCCCATCTAGTAAATCCTAGAAGCTTAACCATGAAAGCTTCCACCTTAAGGGAGTATGAAACATAGAGTGGCTTCACATTCATCTTCCAAAACTGATCGATATGATTCCAAACATCATTCCACCCAAGGGATGGATTGTCAAGAGTGCACCCACCAAAGTCTAGTTCACCTTTTTCCCATTTCCCCTGAGTAGTAGGTCTGAAATCTTCACTCGTTGCTGCTGTAATGAAGTTACCAACAGCCACCAAGACTTGTCTCATCAACACCTTGATGTCATAGATGTTGAAATTACCTTGCTTCGTCACCTCCCATGTAGAACCTCCATCCTCAAACCCACTTATGCATTCATGACTAATCAGCAAACGTGGCACATCCACATGGAGCGAGATCAAAGCATCCAAGCACTGGAAACCATACTCAGTCTCATTCTTTGTTTCATCTTCCATCACATAGAGAGGATTGCCATAATCTCCTTCATCACCTTCTTCAAAGAGAGAATTGTCAAAATTTGAAAAGTTATTCCATCCATCTTGCTGATCTAAATCTGCACTTGTAACTTCAGTCCTTCTCGTGAAACCTTCAAGGTCAAACTCTTCTCGAAGACTATCAAGCTCACAAAAAACTTGCTTGATTTCTTCGGCTTTTGTGCATTCTCTTGCTTTGTGAAAATTTTGAAATCAGCAAACTGATTTTCTATTTCCATTAATGCCATTTGAGTTTCTTCTAGCGTAGCTCTTGTTGATCCAAGCTCCAGAGAAAGTTCATCAATCTTTCTCACTCTATCTTGAGAAGCACAAATGGTCTTCTTTGCAACTTCAATGGCATAATCACGATCTTCAACCAAGTGCATGTACTCGGACTTCAAGGTTACCAAAGAGTTTCTGATAAGTTGCAGATTGGGAAGAGCAACTTCATCTTTCACTCCTCTTTGTCTCTCTTCAAGCTGAGCCTTCCAGTACAATTCCTCAACCAAGCTATGTGTGTGATCAAACAAGGATAAAGCTTGCACTTCCTTGTCAATGGACACCTTGAATTGTTTGTCCCAATCATGAGAATTCAAAGATGATGAACTGCTGATAGGCTGCAACTGAAAATCAGCACCTTGTCCCTTGTCTTTGCTGCCTTCATTGCTGCTCCAACATTCATGAACTTCGCCATTGACTAGTGGAGAGTGCTCATTGTCAAAGAAAACATCATACTTCACAGATTCTTTGACCCCAAGTTTGCAATCAGCTTCAAGCATTGGAAAATCATATTTGTGTTTAGTAACACCTTCAAACTCTACATCATCAAGAGCCACTTGGTCTTCTTCTTCAAAGGCTATGGCAGCCCCTAACTTGAACGAAGAATCATCGAATGTTGTTCTGAAAGTTTTAGAAGAAACAACATCCTCCTTGGTGGCTGCAACCAACTCGAAAGGGTCACCATGGAACTCTTCAGAGCAAGCTTCTTCATCAAAGACAATTTTTCCTTTTGAGCCCTCCTTATAGCTTGCGATGCAAACGAAACTTTGGTCTTCATCAGGATCAAAGGGAAATTCGTCCCACAAAGGTTCTCTTTCATACGTTGGTGCCAACACACCTGGATCCCAAATGCTAGTGGGTTGATTAAGATGATCAACAGGAAAAAACTTATCATGCTCCCTTTGTAGTGATGACTCTTTGAATAAGTCAAGTCCCAAATCCCTCAAACTGATATCGTCAAAAACATTTCTCTCCAAAGACCGAGTTTTCTGCTCAAGCCCAAAGTCACCATCATAATGAAGTGAAAAATCTTCATTGCTTGCTGTTTTGAAAACTTCACCGTCATTATCTTCACCATGAGGAAGTATGTCACTGATTTCTTCATGTGGAACTTCTTCAAAAGTTGAGCCAGCAACATGAAGAGAATCATTCTTTACCAAATCTTCAATATGACCTTGTATAGACTCTTTGGAATTATCTATATCATCAGGATCACTAAATATTCTTGCATCTTGTTCAGACTTCTCCAAAAGTGGCTTCAATTTCTCTTCACATTGATTAAATAATTCCTTGATCAGCATAGCAGTAATAGGAGAATCCTTTTTTTTACACTCATATGTGTCCAAGAGGAGAGATTGGACATTTGGTGGAATTTCATCTAACTCATTAATGGTGAGAATAAGGATTTTCTTCACAGCTGCAATAACATCCTCTTCTTGCTCACTCCAAGTGGATATGAAGAGGTAATGGAACAAGTGATAAATCTGATCATGCATTTCCAAGGCAAACAACAAGTTACTTACCCAGAGATCTGAAAATGTTTTTAAGATAGCAACCTTTCTAGCAAATAGATTGCTTCCAGTTTCATCAAGATCTTGGAAACTTTCTACAATCATATTCAGAATGATTTTCATGGTTTCATCATCATAGGGTGTCATGGGAACCATTATTCTCATTAACTCCATGAAGCAAGAAGTAATCAGCAGCTTGATTTCTTCATTTGGGTGTCCCAGCCAATAGGGCTGAACTAAAAGGTGAAATGCCGGTGATAATGCCAACTGCATCATTTCAGAAGGTGACTGCTTCACCTGTCTCAAACATTGTTCCAATATTTGAAGATTATTCCTTTCATCTTCCCTTGACTTACATTCTTTGTCAAGTCTATTCCCGGTCTCAAAAAGTGTTTGTTCCAACTTTATCTCTTCTCTGTTAGCCATGTTTATCTGCCACTTCTAAACTGAGTTGAACTCCGTTCTGACCTCTGGTGTACAAACTGATTTCTCTATCATACAACTGACAACTAAACCTTGTTGGGCACAGGATGGCAGGATCTTGGCTCTGATACCACTGAAATATTCCGAGCCAATTTTTTTCGTTTTTCACAAATTTCAAATTACAACATTACAATCAAAGTACCCGTTAAGGTTAGAAGATAAACCCAAACGTACTGAAGCAACTCTAACCAGTATGGCGCCGATGATGGCGAGCATTGGTCAGAGGATCTAAATTCAAACTGCTTATGCTGAAAGCAACTCTAACCAAGAATGGCGCCGATGATGGCGAGCATATGGTCAGAGGGTCTTCTACTCTAAATGCTGAAAGGGAACTCAACGTCAAGTATGTGCTACCCAATCCAATGCGGAGTGAGGGGCGACCATATGACGGAGTGATTACAAAAACAATGCTTGAATGAAACTAAACAATGATGCTGTAAATACTCGACGTCAAGAATGTGCTTTCCAGACCGAGACGGAATGGGAGCTACCATATGACGGAGATGCTAGATATTACAAAAACAACTTCCGAATATCAGATAAGCAATTACAAATCAGAATTGAGCAAGATTAAAGAACCGCTGCCAGTACTACTGTCAGCTTACAAAATGATGTTCATTCGCCTGCTGGTAGCATAGGAATTTGAGAGCTTAACATTACATCAAAAGATCTCTTCTTAGAATGATTAGAAGAGCCAAAACAATAAACCTTCCAATGTTCAAAATACAAATTCTGTTTTTCCACAAATCTGCACTTTTAAATTAAAAACCAGCAACCTAGGAATTCACTCATATGCTCATATCTCTCTCATTTCTCACCCAAATGATCTCAAATCTGATGCAATAGACCCTAAAAATGATGGCACCTAACTTAGTAATAAGAAATGGCATCTAAAAATGGCTATTAATTACTGACACGAATCCCAATGCACTCTAGAAAGTTCGGCCTTCAAGGAATGACGGATTTGCATTATAAAATCATAAGCTTCGTACTAAAATCTGCAAATATTCATGAAGGGTCTCTTCCAACAGAGAAAACCAATGAGACAATACCCAGAACAAGATTTTTGATATTTTTTGATTTATGAATAAAAACACGAATCTGCTGTAACAAATAATGCAAAATGCTGAAAACCACTAATATGCAAATCAGATCTAACCATGCGATAAGCTGATTACAATGCATAAACTAAATGTAACTCACAAACTAGACTAAATCACCACTAGTCGCTGTCTTTCAAGCGAGAAGCAATGCCCAAGCTAGGAGGCCTTCATTCCTCGAAGCAATCCCAAAGCCAATCCGGCAGCATAACATTCCTGTAGATAAAAGATAATGAAATGATGCTCAAGCCTCCTTTTTATAAGTTTCGGTTGACTTCACGAAACCCTAAAATCCAACTCAATGACCAAACCCTAGCTCTTTCTTCAAGATGGCGTCCTTTTCCCTTTTAGCTCAATATTCATATTTTAATTAAAATCAACACCATGATAAATGCGCCCAAATTAACTTGCTTTGACTTTGGAAAATTCATCAAAATTTAAATATAACCTTAATGATGGCGCCACCCTTCAAGTCCACCTTTTAAAATAATATTAAGTCATTTGACTAGGCCAAGGTGATAAAATAACATTTAAATTATAATGTTATTTTTAAAGTGAAATGAGTTCAACTCCCCAAAACTGCATTCTGAAGCCTGAAACTGAATACGCCACTTGAGTCAACTGAAGGGGAAAGTCAACTGCCTGAGACCAACTTGCATACTGCCAAAAATAGAATTTACTAAAAATAGTAAATTCCAGAAAATGCTCTGAATGTCGAGATGAACATACCACTGCGAAGCTTTCTGAAAACCCAGAAAGAATCCGCCATTGAATCCACCAACTCTGAGCAATGACCTCCTCAAAAATAGGAAACCCTAATTTTGTCTTCCGACTAGCCTTCGGGTTTCCAGAAAAAGGCCAACGGTCACCCGAAAGATCAGGTTTGAGAAGGGGACATTACAGGGGATATTTCAGGTTCAAACAAGAGTGTCCATTGTTTCTGACAGAGGGAAAGATTATAAAATTGACCTTTAATTAATGTCATTATAGTGTCCTTTAAAGGGGCAATGTTTTTTAAGGTGGTTGATTATGAGGAGCAAGTGAACAAAGAAATCTTTCTTTCCAAAATCCTCATTGATTCAATAGAGATAGTGGGTGCTAAATTCATTCATTGAGGCGGGATAACAAGTTTATGGTTGAGGAAAGACCCATTTTTTGGATACCGTGTACCGTCTGTTTCCTCAACTTGGTAATGAAAATTGGCACAAAGATGAAGCAGGTGAAAGAAATATAAGCCAAGGCAAAGAAGTTTGGGGGTTTGTGACAAACCATCACATGTCACAACCAATCTTTAGGAGCTTCTCCAATTTAAATTTGTTGAAGGTAAGTTTATGAAATTTCAATAGTTATTTTAAAATACCTTGGTTTGGAATAAAATTTTAATTATAAATTTATATGAAATTTCTACTTTTTAAACTTTAATTTGTTATTTTTTACACTACATTAGATTGTTGAAATTTGATTTGCATCACACATGATTCTCTTGAGCCAACTTGTGAATGTACATGAGGTATTGAGCACCAAGGTCATTTGCAACAATTTGAGTGTGTGGAGGTAGGCAAATTCACAAAACACCCAAAAGGTCAAATAAGAGATCCCAAATGATGATTGGTGGGCTCATGTGTACTATATCTTGAGTTTCACCAAACACAATGAATATGATTAGGTTTGTTGATACTGATCAGCCATGTTTGGGAGAATTATATGATGGCATAGACTCCATGTAGAAACAATAAAGGTCATAATAGTAGTGAAGGAGAATGATCCTGTAGAATTATTTTTCAAAAAGGATGAAAAGAATCATTGTTGATCATTGGTACAAAATGACCACAATCTTGCATCTCCTTATGTTTGCATAGTCTCCCAAATATTATAGCATAGAGAGTTCTAAATTCGATGTAAATGCCCTTCAAATCTCGTCTTTTGGATGCAAAATCGCTACAAATGAGTGCACAATGCTTTGGAGAGGGTTTTTGTTGAGTGTGAGAAGACAAATGAATGAAAAAAACAAGTTAAAATGCCTTTTTAGTGGCTGCCTGGGCGTGCATAAAGTCACGCGGATTTTTTTTAACAACTCTAATCTTTTTGCATTTTTATATTGTAATTTGTAGGTGTCGGAGCCCTTGGTTAGAGTGCTTCGCTTGGTGGATGGGGATAAAATCCCAATGGGATATCTTTATGAGGCCATGGATAGGGCCAAAGAGGCTATAAAAAATTATTATAAAGGGGACAGCCTTAAATTTGATCCCATTTGGGAGATTATTGACAAGAGGTGGAACCATCAACTCCACCAACCCATCCACGTAGCAGGGTACTTCTTGAACCCTCATTTCTTCCATTCAGGCACCTACTCAAATCCTACTAGAGAGGTTATGGAGGGCCTCACTAATTGCATTCAAAGGATGTCACCGACCTTAAGGTGGCAGACCTCATTGTTAATGAATTGCAAAGTTATAGAGAAAAAAGGGGTGCACTCTTCTCTTACGAGCTAGCAAACAGAGCAATACACAATCAGCCACCAGGTATAAAATTTGAAATTTACAAGTTACAAGTTACAAATATTGATAATTTGATAAAATATGTTTTCAACTTTTGAGTTTTGACTTTCCATTCTAAGTTTCTAAGTTCTCTTCTAGCTCTTAATTTGTTTTTTGTAGATGTTTGGTGGTCAAATTGGGGTGGAAATACCCCACATCTCCAACAATTTTCCCTCCGTATCTTATCGCAGCCTTGTAGTTCATCCAATTGTGAGCACAATTGGAGCTTGTTTGAGGCCATCCACACAAAGAAAAGGAACAAACCAGCTCAAAAACGCCTGAATGACCTTGTATATGTGCAATATAATCTTTGGTTGCGCAAAAAAAATGTTAAGGAAATATCAGATAATCCAATTGATTTGAATGAGATAGATCCATACAATGATTGGATAGGGCAAGATGAGCAGCCTCCATTGTTTTTCGAGGATGAGACCTATGACTTTGAGCGACCGGCAATGGAGGAGGGGGGTGGATTTGCATACTCATTGGATGACATTGAGGATGATCCTGAGGAGTCGTCATTGCCAGTGCCAGAGGCACCAGCAGTAAGATCTACATCTAGGATAGAGGTTGAGCAGCCACAGTAGATGCCTACGACTACACCCTCTCCCGTAGTGAGAAGTACTAGACATGGGAAGAGGAAGATGTGAATTTGTAAAAGCTGAAATATATTAATGTTGTATTTACTTTTAGTTTTACAAAAACAATTTGCTATTTTCATTTTGTTTTAGACTATCAGTATCAGCGTATTGAGCTTTCACATGGGGATGCGATTTTGTATCTAATTTTCTTTCAAATCAATCAAATATAGCTAGACTCAACTTGTTTCTTCTATGTACTCATTTTACTAACTCATTGGATGCATCTTATCATTAAATTTTGCAAAAAAAATGTGTTTTTAATGAAGCTTAAGCATTTTTTTAAGTGCCGAGTTTTTTCCGTACCGTATTTTTTGAGCTTCCCGAGTTTTTGCAATTGGTCAGTTTTTCAACTATGCCTCAAATTATAGTGCCAATGGTTCTTTCCAACATTTCTCTTAAGGTCTCTCTAAGAGTCGGAATCTGTTATTTGTATGTTCCTAAAGAATTGAGTTGTATTCATTACATTCACTCAAAAATATTGTTTTAACATCTCAAAAATTGATTGAATTTAGACTTAGATATTTATTATTGTCATGTCCCCAATTTTGGAGTGAGTTTAATTTAATTAAAATAATTAATTAAGTTGTCCAAATTAATGATATTTCATAAGGATGACTAATTCATTATTTTAATTAAATTAAGTGGATTATTAAATTAGTTATTTATAAGGTTATCAAACAATTAAATATTAAGGGCGGGGGCCCTAGCTCGGTTGGCTAAGTCTTTCCTGTTGCAGGAGGCTGGTCACGAGTTCTAGTCTCCCCCGTCCCGTGGTACTGGAGGGCGTGTTGCGCCAGCGCCGCCGGTCATGTTAAAAATTTTACCAAGCGCACTACAGTTTATAGGGGGCCGTGCTATACAAACCCGATTTCTGCAGCCTAAAAAAAAAAAAAACAATTAAATATTAAAAGGTGACCTTATATTTAATTAATTTAATAAAGTGACAAAAATAAATAATATATTATAAAGTCACTTAAATAAATTAAATACTTCAAAAGAGAAAAAGGGAAAACTTATATTTCTCCCACATTAGTTAAAAGTGCGAAGGAGTTTTTTTGAGAAGCATATAAAAAGAATTGCAAAGACTCGTTTCCGGCATCTTGGTTGTTGACATCTTTTCTACTACATTGCTGAAGCTAAATGCTTAGAAAACACGACCCAGTCTAATATGATGGCTGCGCTAGTCACTGTGGATACTCTGCCCTTGTAAATCCACTCTACCAACATGGAAATGGTTCTATGTCCTCCAAAGCACCTCCAAACTCTCCAACAGCCAAACGCCTCCTCTAGAACCCTCATACATACTCAACAACCATATTTTTGATGGCAATGTGAGTCGCTTAAGCTATAACCATCCACGTTGTAAATAACCGGACCAATTTTTTCAATTTTTTCAAGAACACATCAACCAAGAAGCACCCGTTAAGGTTAGCACAAACCCAAACCAGCAGTTTGCAAGTAACTCTTTGCCAAGAATGCACACTCAATCTCGAGATGAGAATGATGCTGTCATATGGCAAGAGGGTCGTCATTATCAACTGGAAAGAAGTACAGTGCTGAAAGTAAGCTCAACGCCTAGAATGTGCTTTCCAACCCAAGGTGGGAATGGAGCTACCATAAGGCGGAGATACTAAGAAAGGAAATTACAAATCAAATGATAATGCTAAAAGTAACTCAACACCTAGAATGTGCTTTCCATCCCAAGGTGGAAATGGAGCTACCATAAGGCGGAGATACCAAGGAATTACAATGCAACTCAGAATGTAAATAGGCAGCAAGCCAGCCTCTTCCGCTTATTCAGCGGGAAGTACAATAAAGTAAGAGAAAGATAGAGAGGAGAATTGCTGATAGTACTACTAATCAGCTTACAATATGTTAGAATGCTTGCCAAAGCCTAGTAATCGAAGTTCTTCAATGCTGCAATAATTTGCAAGACTTTCTCAATGCTCGACAAACCTCTCTGGACTCAAACTCCTCACAAATCTGCATTTATCTATGACTGATATAACAGACCAGCAACTGAAATGAAGCAATCAGCAACCCTAGAATTCACCAAAATACTCACAACTCACTTAATACTTGCCGGAACGACATGAGACTTGATGCAAACGAAAGCTATAATGATGGCAATGAAGACTGGACAAAGAAACAACTAACAAATTGAAGTATTTTTTTTTTCTAAACATTTGCCAGGCAGACCAGAATGGTACGGCCAAGAGAGAGAGGCGATTTTGCTTTTAAAAATCCAAATCAGCATTAAAAAATCTACAACTTTGCAAGAATGGTCGCCCCACATAGAGAAAAGGATTTATGCAATGCCCAGAACAATAATATTTTTATTTCATGAGATATGAGCAATTCTTACAATCAGCTATGATATTCAGCAACTCCAAAATGAGACAGAAAATGCAAACTAGAACTCCAAAATGCAAGATACTCAACTGAAAATGCAAGACAAACCTATTACAAACTACCTCTCAACTAGTTGCTATCTTTCAAGCAAGAAGATGAGCCAAGCTAGGAGGCATTCATTCCTCGAAGTAGTCCTACCACCATTTCGGCAGCATAACAATATTAAAGTCAGAAGATGAGAAAATGAAAAGAAGAGGTCTCCTTTTATAGACTCGGCAAGGAATCTCCAGAAGCTTCTAGAAGTTTCTTTTAGGGTTTTCGTTAACTAATGGTAGTATTCCAGTTAACTTTGCTTTCAATAAGGATGTGCATGCTTGCACATTGTCCATTTAGATTAGATGTATCGGTTAACTGACGGTAGCTTTCCAGTTAACTGTATAGTTTGCTTTATTAGGGTTTAGCAATAAATCTTGCATGCATTGCAAGACTGTAGTTGACTCAAGGTGATTTTAGGGTTCCCTACACCTTTCGATGTCTTTAAATAAGAGTTTTTGCTCATTTGTAAATGACTTTTGCACGAGAGAGTATTATATGTTGTGCCCACCTTGCCTGTAATATTGCTTATTTTGTATCTGTTCACAAGTGTTTATTATGATGATGAATTGTTATGCCACTCAGGTTTCATGCAATTATTATGGTGAATGCTTATCTTAGTTAGATATAGTGGCTAGTTCAATCGTAAATTGTATGTGTGTTTCATCTATGCAATTTACTGTCCTAGTTGGCTATCCTTATGTTGTGTTTCTAATAAGCCTATTCAGATTGAGCAAATAGTTGTGCCCACCTTGCCTTCACGTTGAGAATCTGTACTTAAAGCTTATCGTGTGATGTGTGTGATAATAAACTTATTCAAACAAGCAAATAGTTGTGCCCACCTTGCCTTCATGTTGTGAATCTATACTCGGTTTATCGTGTATGCTCATTCCCGCTCTGTTTCCTCATGCTCTAATTTCTTGAGGGGATTGGATAGTTAAGTTACTTAGTTTTGGGTTGTAGTGAAGTCCTGCGAAACTAGAAAATCCTTGGCTGCAACGTTCGAAGTTTATTGCAAACCTTGTGCCTCTTTCAGCTGAGACAAAAAGATAGGAAATAGTTTAGTTTACTTTTCAAGTATTTTGTCCGCACAACGAGGGAGCTTCCCCTCCTAATTTGAAGAGCACTCATCACGTAGTGTGCATAGCTGTCCGTACCAACTTGCACTCCAGAGGTGTTAGTTGTTACGCCAACACTCTTGCACATTAAGAGTAGCTTAAACTTTTTTAATTATTTCTTCCTCTTGGAAATCAAAAGTGGAACAACCACTTCATCATTCTACCAAGAGTGGCTTGAACCTTTCTATCAATCATAGTTGTGTGCTCCTCCCTTGTGATCTGCAAAAACTATTCACTTCTATTGGTCATATTGTGGGGCATGTCCTACTACTTCCACTTGATCATTCTATCACATATCTTCACTATCTTTCTAGATTCAGCAAGTTCATCTATAGCCAAAGAAGGGGGATGAATACAGTCCATTGATGCTAGAAATATGACAATCACTTACTCTATTGTTCAAGACATTATAAGAACATATTTTAGGATTGACAATAGCATATTGTGTCAATAGACTCAATACTATTTATATAAATATATGCCCCCGTTAAAGCAATGTGCAATTTCAAAAATGTTAATAACTTATGACCGAGACTTTCAGAGCAAATATATAGATTATAGAAAAAATGTAGGAACAACAAAATGGGAAGTAACATGAAAATAGCCCAAGCAAAAGGATATATATATTAAGGTCTTGTGGAAGAATGAGAACTTGCATACCTCCAAAGGGATCATACTTTCATTACTATCAACTGCCACAACAGTTGCACCCCTTGCAAGAGCAAGCCGTGCTGCTGCCCTACCTGAAACTCCAAGGCCCAAAACCTGCTTCAAGAGATGGAAAAAAAAACATGAAAATCTTATGGCATTTGTGCACTCAAATTGAACTAAAAGTATATGTAAATGAACATTTCATCACCACCTTACATGACAACTGCATGGTGTCACTTAATATTACAGGCCAGAAAAGGGACTCTACTGCAGGGAATAGTACAAATTTGTTTAGTAGAAGAAAGTAGGAACTAAGCCCCAACTAAGCTGGCCAGAAGTTAACCTCCAATAAACTTTGCATTTAAGCCAACTTCTAAAGCAAACAAGCATCTAATAAAACTTATATTTAGCAGCTAGTTATTAATGCAGATTCCATCCCTTTAATAGTCTGGTCATTTTGTAAATGGCTGTAGCAGAATTTTCATCTACTAATCAGCCCATTTCTGCAGTCAAGTAGACAACCTCTAGGAGTTCGGTTGCACCATTATTGGGATGTCACAGAACTCTATTGCGCTTGGGAGCGACTTTTAGCTCAACAATAAACTGATTACTTTTAAACCATGTATTTAAATGGATGCCGTCCATATTTTATCCATTAGTTCTTATTTTTATATGTACTTAACGAAAAATATAAATGGCTACAATCATAGAATTATTTTTTTTCGGCAACCAACTACATTCAACTTAGGCTAGTTATATTCTCAGCTTGGAAAAGAGCATAAACCTCACTCCATGCCCAAAGCTTTATCATAGGAAACTCAAGACTTGAATGAACAGCTGCAATGATTGTAATAAGGCGCATTGAATGAGTCTGTATGATTGAATGTTATTTGATAACATACAAATGCTTGTGATGAATGTAAGATATAATGGAGTATGATATATAACTAGTTTTGAAATTTTGAAACAAATCAAATTAAAATGTGCAGATTGAAAAAGACTAGGTCAACTTGCCTGCAATTCACATGCTATCCTTCCTTGTTTGGCTAATGATAAACGATAGCTTTATGTGAATTCACAGGTAAAATGCCCAGCAAAATATAATATCTATCATATATTCCAAGATACTAATTTGACACTGGAGTCATAAAAAGAAAAATATTGCTCAATCCTCATGCATACAGTTAGCTAGGCTGATTGTAATAGCATTTTGATCCAAGAGTCATAAAAAATACAAAGATGATATAAAACGGGTATTATAAACCTTGGGCAACACAAATGCTAACTATAAAAGATAGTTTCAAGTGAAGCGGGAAAATGCCCAACAAATTACATAATATAGCATGTATTCTGTGATATTAATTTGACACTGGAATAATTAAACACAAAAATATTCCTCAGCTTGATAATAATATTCCTTTAATCAAAGAGCCATAAATATACAAAATCAATTTACAACAAATATTGTAGGCCTGAGACAACATAAATGCTAAGCATAACAAATTAATATATATAAGCAATAGTATTTAGAACAGGTGTTATAAACCTGGGAGTCCGGGACAACATAAATGCTAAGTTAAACAATTTAATATATATGAATAATGGTATCAAATGGGTGAGCTCAAGAGGTAAATCATCAAAGGTTTCTTAATGTAGACCTGTGTTCAAATCCCCTAGAGAGTTGTTACATGCTTAAAATTTACAACTATTGAATGAAAGTTTGAGACACCCTGGAAGAACCGATCTCTGTGTGTGTGTGTACAAACGATACTCAGTCAGAAAACAGTAAATTGAAAGTTAATAGACCAGGACCAGCAGAAACATCAGTAACCAGGGGCAGTGCAATGAGTGGTGGTTGTGAACCCATGGTTGAAGTGACAATAGATAGCACCTAGCTGGTATTCAACAAACTCCATATACCATTCTGTGTTTATGATATGGGTTCAAAATTCCTAGACAATTGACTCCAAGAATTCTCAATTACTGTGATTACATAGGCTTCTCTTGATCATAAACATATGATTGGTTAAAAATTATGGGCTTTTTGACCTTCTTTCATGGAATGTCGTACCTACAAATTTTGGTCCATTGGCTCAGTGGGGGAGAGGGGGAACACCATAAAGAAGCAAATGAAAGTAAAAAAAATCAATGCACTATTTCTTCTTAAAATTAAAATCCTCCCAGGCTGATTATTCAGATATAACAATGAAGAGACATGGCCAGGTTTGAAGATTTCTTAAGATTTGAATATCTCTAAAGGCTCAGTTTCAAATGGACAAAAGTAATGGAAAATCACGTCACAGTTAGACAAACATCAAAAACCAACAAATTTCAGTATACAGTTTTCACTCAGCTGTTCATTCTTGAGTTCAGATACCTGCTGTAAACATAAGCGCCAATTGGATTGCCTCATCAGCGCTACAACAGCAGAAGAAGACAAAGATGTTTTCGTAACAAACAGAAATGGTTGCCTCCCCCATTGACAGACCATGTAACTGAAGAAATAAGTCTTAAACTGTCATCAAATGCCTTTTTCAAGAGTGAGAAAATAGTCAGAAAGAGAAGATGATTGTAGCATTTTCTATGAATGAGTTATCCATGGTCATTCTCCAAAGTAAACAGGTATCTTTGTAACCATGTCATCAAGTACTCCAAAGGTAATAAAAGCCTTCTCAGATTTTCTACCCTAACAATGTTTTCCCACGTTAAATATTTGTGTTTGTCATGCAGATGCTGCTTTCCTTGCATTTCTGTTCAATGTATGCTATGGGTTTTTTTTTACAGCAAGACTGAAGAATTATAGGGATCTGATCAATATAGTTTGTAGTTGTCTTCCTTCACATAATGTTGAGAATCTTAAGTTCATAATAACACTTTTGTTGTTTAAAAAAGATCTGTTTCATGAATTATACTTGTTCAAACTTCATATGATAGGCACTTACAGATCACCTTCCACATTCAACACCAGCCAATGGCGAGATCCCTCATCTGCAGCCACAGAATTGAAGTAAAGCAACTGGTCATTTGCTCACATTTCCATAAATATACAACCAATAAGCATTCTCATCTTGATAGGTGGCACATTTCAATTGATCCCCAAAGCTGTTCTAGTGCCGATGGACAGTCCTAACACCTCTGCTATTTCTCTAATTTACCTTGTAACTGGTGAATTATGCTATCCTGAAAAAATTTAAGATACTATCTAAGAAATCTTCCAATCATATAGTTGCAGTTGAAGCACATTGTAACAGCTGTAAAAATGTTATATATTGAACTATAAGCACAAGGATCAGTCTCTGTGAACAGGGTAGGAGGTGGTGATCGATAATGTGGGGGATGAAGGAACATATGCATGGTTTTGAATGGTCTAAGGTTAGCAGTTTATCTTCCATCCAATCATGACAAGAGTTCTCACAAAGACTAGTTTATCTTTCTATCCAAGCATTTTGGACACTTTGTGCTGTCCACTCACTATACCTCATGCTACAAAAGTTAGGCAGGAAAATAGATTGGGTCAAACAAGTCCATGTTGAGGCTGAAGAGAAATGTTCATCACAAACCACGACATGTCGCAATCTATTTTTTTATTATTCTTGCAATTGGAGCTGCATAAGATAATTGAAAATTTGAAACAATATAATTTTTAAAAATTTTATGTTTCACTTTAGTAAATCTTTTTTTAAAATTTAAGTATTCTTTCTTCTTTGTTTTAATTTTTAATTTATTATGTTTTTAATAGGTTGTTGGCACCCAATCGCCTCCAATACAATCATCTTGAGACAATTTGTGAAGGTGTGGGGGGTGCTTTCAAGCATAGTCATCAGCCAACTTTGGTCCAATAGAGGCAATCCAACAACGAGAGGGCAACAAATGTAAAGCAAATGATCCTGGATGACACTTGGTGGGATCACATGGAATATATTCCTAATTTCAGCAAGCCCATCACGAGTATGATCTTCTTTACTAGAATGGATAAGCCATGTTTTAAAGAGGTATATGATGGCATCAACTAAATGATTGTGAAGATGAAGTTCATCATAAATGAAAAAAAGCAAGATCTTTAAAAAAAATTCTTGAAAGAAGTGCAAACAATTTGTGTTAAACAAAGGAGCAAAATAGCTACACCACTACATCTTCTTACCTTTGCAATGACTCCCAACTATTACAATGATGAGATCCTTTGTCGACGAGAGTGCAACAATACAAAGATATGGAAGTTAGTGAAGGGTACAAGCAAGCTTTTGCCAAACTCTTCCCCAACCCTAATATGGAGGATGTAGTTATGAGTAAATTTGTTGATTTTGTAGCCTCCAAAGGTCAAAGCGTTTATGCTCTCCAATGACAAGCATAGAAAGGATGCTCACTCTTGTTGGTATCTCAATGTCCTTGAATTGTCACACCTACAAACTTTTGCAATAACAATGTTATCGTAAGTTTGTTTTTTATTTTTTAATATTTTATTGCAAACTCTCTAATTTGAATTTTTTTCATTTTTGAAAGTAATGTTTTAAGTATGATTTACAATTTAAAACTCTAACTCTCTAACTTTGCCTCAATAGTTTGCTAGTTCCTCTTCATCTAAAAGGAATTGAATAACATACTCAATCAACTCAATGAAGCATAACCAATTGGCATCAAAGAAGGCAAAGGAGCTAATTTATGTGCATTCCAATTTGTGTCTTCTTCTACACAGACCTACTCTTTCATGCACTCAATGAAGTGCAATTGATTGGCATTAGATAAGGCAAAGGGGCTAGTTTGCATGCATTTTAACTTGCACCTTCTTACACACAAACATAACGAATACACCTAGAATGAGCTAGTTTATGCACATTCCAACTTGCACCTTCTTACAAGTAAAGGGCAATGAAGTTGTGGGATGTAGACCTAGAACGAGCTGACTTGAATGTTTCTACTACCACACAATCTTCACTTTTTGATGAGTCAAATAGCCAACATACTTTTTCTGGGAGCAATGATCATGTTGGCCTTGATGAAGACCCATATAATGCTTGTAGTGTTACAAATTGCATCCTGTGTCAATTTCACACTTACGCATTGCGCTCAATGCATTGATGACAAAATCCATGATCGGGATTTTACGATTCCAATCTCATGGAGGGCAATAATGAAGCGTTAGTAACCTATAGTTTGAATTTCAAAAGAATTTGGATAGATAGGAGTGCGACATGCAAACATTTGTGCGGTGCGCAAACGTCCCAATAAAATCCAAGATTCAAATAGGAATATCCCGCGTTGTTTATTTGTGAAGCATGTCCCGAAGCCCAAATACGACTGTAATGGCTATTCCTGCCCAGTTCAAGAACAAAACTTACTTTCCTTCCTCATTTTCAAGGGGGGGTTGGCAACTTTTTCACTCTCTACTTGCTATCTCTCTCTAAACCAAACTCTGTCAAAATATTTCCACGTCTTGGACATTTGCAGCAGCAAAGACTCCTCTTGCTTATGATCGTGTCACGTCTATCATCTCGAAAGAGGGGTCACAACTGCTGGTAACACTCTCTTGCTTATATCCAAACAATCTTGTCTATTATTATGTTTATATGATCCCATCTAGTTCCTTTTTATCGTGATAGGGGTTCTCCTCCATAGCAGGGTTTGTTTGTATCACACGTTTATTTTACTTTTATGTCTTTCGATCTTGTCTAGCTATCCGTGGAGGTGGAAACACTAAAGCGAGGGTTTGATTGAGGCAAACCCCCATATAGCCCCAACAATTTTCTCCATCTCCATGTGTGTAGGTGACGAACAAGTTCGGCAAGCAAAGGACTTCATTCTAGCGATTTTTGAGCTCTATTCGTATAGACAACAGCGTGGACGCATATATGTCCTCGCGACGCACTGACGTCCAAAGCCGAGACTTCACCCAACTAGTATCATATTTTGTGTATTCAACGCTTTCCATTTTTGTAAACTAAACATTTTTATCACCTTGTATTTGTAAGTTATTTGACATTCTTAGTTACATCTATTGTTAAGCATAGCTTAGAATTCATCTTTAGATACTTCTATTTCTAGTTCACTTGAGCTGTGTCAATTGAGGTAGTGGAGAGCTATTTGTTCCTTAAGACCCCATCATCTTGAGAGTAGTGAATCCCCTCCTCTACAATGCCAATTACTAAGTATTATTTTATTATTAACAAACGAATATCTATTGTGACATTTGAGTTTGACATAGTGATATCAAGGTAGTATATTGTATGTGTAATATTTATGATAGTTTTGTTTAGGATGTGCATGATATGTGGCATTCTGAACTTAATTCTTGTTTTCAGGCTGCAAATATGTATATACTTATGATTTTTATATGTTTTTTTGTATAGACATGCCTAACCTAGAAAAATTGTTATACCAACATACCATACCCATACCCATACCCAATTCAACAACTTAGAAGTTATTGAATAACATGCTGCCTTGCTCTAGTAGTACTTAGGCTATGGTGTCAGTGTTTACATCCTCCATTTGTCAATCTGTAAGGACTGTGACATACATGATATGAGAAAGTATATAGTGGATTAAATCGGAGGTTGGAGCACACTAAAAGTCAATCTGCCTAACATTCTTAACTCTCCACTCTAATATTCTTCATAAAATTCAAGTTAATTAACTGGAGGGGTGATTACATATTTCAATATTTGGCTTGATTCTGTGAAGAGTGAATAATCTGGCAGCTTGCTCCAACAAATTTGTCTAATTTTCATTCTAACCCTCGGTTAGTGCATACATCCATGTTTATACAGCTAATTAACAGGAATATGAGTTAGCTCAATGAAAGAAATATGTGTGGTTAATTCCTGAATGATCTTAACTATAGTTAGCAGCTTCAAAGATATCCATTCTAATTTTCAAGATTTTGCTAGTAAGTGTATTGCTAATTTTCAGGTCTCCCTTGATTTCTGCAAAGGTGATACTTTGTTCTACTTACAAATTCAGGCCATAGATGGCCTCCAGCAACTCTGTTTTGTTATTTTTTGCTCTACCTCTGTTGAATATGTACAGAACCATGATTTCCTGCTTGTCATTCCCAATGCCGCCTTTTGCACCTGATCTTCTTGAGCTTAATTGTGCGGCACATTCAAATTTTATTATATCCTTGCTGAGGCAGTTGCCATCATATAAAGCGTACCATATGTTGAGACGCATTCTAATATTGTGAGGCAAAAAACATGTTTGTAGGCACATGGACTCTATTGACAATGCCACGTTTTCTCTAACATCCTTTAAATTGTGAGAAACATCTTTCTTTCACTGCACTATATTTGACTAAAGAGCAATTCAAGGGGCCATGAACCTTCTTGGAATTTCTATGGTTACTTTCTACCTAGATTCCCCAGCTTGTAGAGAATGGTATCATGGCCCAAGATAGGGAGTACTTTTCTCTTGAAAGAGTCCCTATTGCTTAACATTCTGTTTGGAAGCTTGAACTGGATATACATTATTCAATGTCAAATTCATATCATTGATGAACTATTTTTGTTTGGTTAGTTCTCTTAGTAGCATTAGGACAACATCATTGTGTAGAATACTTCTATGTCCCAAACATCTCTCTCTTCTTGATAAATATAGGGAAAATTTAAAACATATAGGGAACTTTTAAATATTCATATGAAAACATCGATAAAGCATGCATAATATACATTATAGAACCTTAACATATAACATTTGTGTTCAAAATTGTTTGTCAATACTCAATACGCATTCAAAATTCAGAATTTTTGCAGGAAACCCTTGTTTCCTCCGTTTCTCAATTCTGACTGTTTTGTTTGTATTCTTTGAAGTTTTGGTTTTTTTGGTGGTTTTTGGGTTTTTTGCATAAGTAATGAAGAAATGCGATTTTGTAATAAATTGATATAAAATCTAAATAAAATCTTTCTTCACTAAAAACTATAGAATCTATTCAAAATGTGGATGCCAGACTTTTATTCAACCCTCTGGAATGATTACAATGTTGATCCAAATACATGCAAGAGAAAGGCAACAATATTTTAATTAAAAGAACCTGGAAATCGCAGCAAGCTGTAGATGAACTGATTTGGTACGGCTGCAAAGAACTGGATCTTCTCCCACCTTCTGATGATGCAAAGATATGCCAGAAATGTAGGCGCCTTGACTGGTGATGGCAGACTGAAGAGAGGGAAGGCGTTTTCCTTAATCTTGATGGTGCGCCCTTTTGATGGTGATACGGCCAGGTACAGCAGTACGGCCTTTTTAGGCAGCAGCAAATAACAATTAAAAGTACGACTCTTCTTTGAACTTCCAGATCTTAATGAAATTGGCGCCTTGGTATGAGAATTCTTCTGGATGAATGAAACAACTGAAAACCCCTGAAGTATGATTCACTGTGAAGCTCTGTAATTTCTTCTGGATGAAGAAATCCCTCTGCTGGCAATAAATCGGATGATATTTCACACCCTCTGAACTGCTTTCAATGGAGATGGCTCGTTCCCCAATGAATTCGAGACTGAAACCCTAAAGCTTCTTGCTCAGACCAAACTTGATCAATTTTCAATAACTCGATATGCATAATGGCTCGATTCCCAATGAAAAATGCTTAATACACTGAAAAGTGCGATTTCCTCAATAATAGGGAATCATTAAAAATTCGAACTTTTTATTCTTTTAATATTTCAATAGTTCAACTCAAATTTTTAATTATAAAATATAATTAAAAATTGGCCCCCTTTCATGATGGGCGACCCCCTTCAGCCAAATCACTTAAGTTATAATAAAATATTATAACTTTATATTATAACGCTTCCACAATTAATATTTAATTAAATCAATTAAATATTAATATTTCTCTCAATATTCACCCGATGCCGCCCAAGTCGCTTCTAATCGAGCATCCTCAATGCTAATAATCCATATTAAGCAAAATAAAGGGTCCCATCGAAGTGTCAATAACGCTAAAATAAAGTAAATCAAGCAGTTTATCCGAACGAGCCCGAACGAAAAGCCAATCGATCAAATCTTGCCTAAGCCGCCCAACAAGACCCTCTATCCATCCCATCAGCCTACGAGGGTCGCATAATAGGCTAATTCTTACGGACTCTGATGCTCGCCAAAAAATGGGGACATTACACGCTTGTTTCTTGTTTAGCCATGATACAAGACTATTTCCAAGAAAGAATGCACCTCCACTTGTGCTTTTTCTATCATCAATATTGTCAACCCAATTCGCATCCACGTATGCTGTAAGGGTGAAATCTTCACCTCTTGAGTGCCACAATCCAAAATCCATAGTGCCTTTTAGATATTTGAATATTCTCTTGACCACTTGCACATGGGTTTCGTTTGGTGCTGTTTGAAACCGTACCACCAAACCAATTGCTTGCATAATATCGGGTCTTTTAGTTGTCACATATAATAAACTACCAATCATGGACCCGTATAGACTTTGATTAGCCTCAGGAGATTCATCATCCTTAATTTGCATCCTATAACCATGGGAGTGCTTACTGAATTGTAGTCCTCCATCTTGAATTTCTTCAACATCTCGTTAATGTAATTGGTTTGTGAAATAATCATCCCCTTATTGGATTGAGAACTTTGCAACCCAAAGAAGGACAACTCACCAAGCATTGACATCTCAAACTCCTTTGGCATGTTCATGGCAAACTCTTGGCACATCTTGTCACTGCTACCTCCAAAAATGATATCATCCACATAGACCACAACAATCAAATTGTCATCTCCAAAAATGATATACAAATTGCTATCCACAATACCTCTTTTGAAACCTTGCTGCTATAGATACTTGTCTAGTCTTGAGTACCAAGCCTTGGGTGCTTGTTTTAGCCCATAAAGCGCCTTCTTTAGCTTGCAAACATAGTCCTGATTTTCTAATAGAATGAACCCATCAGGTTGTTCAATATATATCTCTTCCTCCAAGTTTCCATTTAGAAAAGCTGACTTTACATCCATTTGGTAAGCTTTGAAATTCTTAAAACTGGCAAGGGCTATCCTTATACCCTCAAGATGAGCAACAAGGGCAAATATTTCTTCAAAATCAATCCCGTCAACTTGAGCATAATCCTTGCATACAAGCCTTGCTTTGTTCCTGACAACTTGCCATCCTCATTCAATTTGTTTTTGAAAACCCATTTAGTGCCAATGTTGTGGAAGAATTTGGGTACATAGTTGAACTACAACTTAGCACATCTTTGTAGATAGATGGTAAACAAAGGTTTCCAATCAAAACCTTGACAACTTACAAAGATGTTTGGTGGGAAATAAGCCCATGCAATGGGACTCCATGTTTTCTAATCCAAATATATAACAAGATTGTTTTCAACATATTTATATGAACAAACATTGTTATGTTTATATAAAATTACAATTATTATTTAATAACCCCTCATAATGACTAAATCGGAAACCACCCAAGTTTGTTCCAAAATTTGAAAAAAAAATAGGACCAAGAGGTTTAGTCATTATATATCAACAAATTGCTTCTGAGATGTGTAGTAATGAAGAGAAATTTCTTCAAGACCAACTAGTTGTTGACTATATTGATGATGAATCTCAATGTGTTTGGTGTGAGCCTGATGTATTGGATTCTTCACCAACTTTAATATGCCTTGATTATTATAGAAAAGTATAGTAGGTGTATGCAAAGGGAGTTGAAAATCAGACAAAATTCGATGTAGTCCAATTATTTGACAAATGGGACTATTGATTTCTTTGTAATTTGCTTTGTAAGTGTTGGAGCTTACTCGACCTTGAAGCAACTTTGAATTGAAGGAAAAGATGTACCTAGTAGTAGATTGTTGAGTATCCACCAATTTTGCCTAATTAAATTTTGTGTATCTTGTCGATCCCAAATATGTTGTCCTTTGAGATAGTATGCTAGTCATGAGTTCCTTTGACATATCACAAAACTCGCTTTGTTGCTATCCAATGAAAGAGCTCTAATTCTGTCAAAAACTGAGAAAGATAGCTAATAAGAAAGTTGAGATCTGGTCAGGTGCATGATAGATATATTAGGCTGCCCACCAATGGTCTATGTGAAGATTCATTGACCAAGGATGAATCATTGTTGGTTGACAACTTTAGCTTGACCTCCATAGGTGTCAAAAAAGGATTGTGTAATGTCCCCATTTTCAGGTTCTCTTGCAGTGTAGTTGTTGTTGAATTTCTGGGTTTGTGTCAGCATGTTCAGAGGGGTAATTTGATGTTACTAGTGAGTTCAAATGGTTTTAAGGAGTCATATGACACTTTAAGATGTTCTTTTCGGATTTTGGTTTGGGCTCCAAGATTCTTGGAGGGAGCGCCCATTTTTAGTAAGTCACCCATTCGGGTCCGTTTATCATCTTTTATCATTAGGATCACTCCTACACAATCAAATTTCAATCCAATGCTTTTCGGCCATTTCCACTAATTGGGTGTAATATTGAGCTATATTTAATTATTTTCACTAAGGTTGCCTTTTTAATTAAATACATTTATTGGGCACCTCAGTGTTATAGCTCGTTGGAAAGAGGATGAAAAGTTTTAAATGATGGGACGCTTAAAAGTGACTTTAAGTGTCGGAAATGTTTTAAAAGTAAATTAAATCACTTTTTGGAGTTAAAAAGGCTTAATAAATTAATAAAGTGATTTTAAAAGGGAGTTTCTGGAAAACCCTAGAAAGCTTATAAAAAGGGCAATTGAGAGCTCATTTGGGGGTTGAAGTTTATTATCTCTTTGTTTGAAAATCCTTGTGGTTTTGGAGACCGGACTTGGTTCATCTTAGCCTTCCTGAGGACGAAAACCCTCTTGGAGAAGATTGGCTTCGGTGGTGAAAGATCTACCCTAGCTAATCTTTGTTGGAGATATCGATCAAAATTGGTGAAGTCTTGGGCCAAGACCAATTTTTGGTTATGGTGAAATGGAAGGAAATATGTTATGATTTATTGCTGAAACTAGTCCAGCCGTACCGTATGCAAACCTCTGACCTATCCATACATGTTTGTGGGCCCAAGTTTGAATAAAGGAAAGATTGGAGTGTGATCTCCCTTACCCGGACTTGCCCTAAAATCTGCTTGTTGATTAGGTTTAGGGTTTCTTCTTCCCAAATGAATGTTCTCCTCACTTAATAACCCTTGACTTGGGCCCTATAATCGCCATATTAACAACATGATCTGTTAGTATTAATATTTAGATATCCAAAATACCACCATAATCATAAAGCAATAATAAAGACATATGAGGAGTGGCATGGGTAGATCCGCTTGAAGCTATTTATCTAAGCCCAAGGGCACAAGCATCCCATTAGGACAACCCACCCCTTGGCTCTGAGTTGAATGTCCAATCCAAGATCATTCCATTCTCGGAGTGGTGTGCTTAGTGGAAACACTTGTACCTACTTTCTCTACCCACGTTATCACCTCGGAAGACACCTGACTCACTGGGGGAAGCCAACGGAGATTATAAGTGGCCTAGGCCTATCGCCCCTCCATGGCCGGAGTGGATTGTTAAGTGGGGTTTTTAGGCACCACTTTTCTCACGCCCTTCCCCCTTAGTAGGCTTAAAAACACATAGAAGACAATCTTTACACAATCAAATACATTTGCATTTATTATTGGTTCCTTATCAAATCAATTCATAGTTCCATTGTACTCATAGCAATACTAAAGAAATCATAATCATTTCATAGAACAATTTAATCATAATAATACTAAAGGAAAACTTTGCACCAAAATCAGATTGGCAACATCTATTATGCATATACTATTCTAATCGAATGAGGCAACTTATATCTACTTATAGGAAATCCCCTCCTACTTCTTTATTGCTACAATGTGGATACAATCAAGAATATCAATTTGTTAAAGATAATGCTTTTTCTATTAATCAGGGTTGGCTAATTCCAGGGTACAATGAATCAATTGACATCAAGTATACGGGGTTTTGCAGAATCGGGCTTTAGCCACGAAGGAAGTCACTAAGGGATTGATGCAGCAGGTCGGGCTATGAGGGAATCAATAATACAGAGGGAATTGTTACAAAACCCTTATGATTGCCGTTTCTCCTTTCCAATAGTTGAATATACTAAATATTAATGATAAGTGATTTACATCACCTGAATGCTGCGATTCTCTGTCCACCTTGCTCTTCTTCACTTCATATCGTGTCTCTCCTATTGATGGTTCCCCTGCTCTTCTCTTTTGATTAACCTTTATATCTCTATGGTCCACTGAAAGGTGATGACTTTTCTTTGTTTGACCTTTGGGGACTAATCGCATCCCTTGGTTAAGTTTAATCGTTGCCCCTCAATCATAATCGTGGCTTTTATAACTATCATTTTGGTGACCTGTTTCCGGAAATCTTTAGTTTGCTATTTGGTATCGACGTTCCCTACTCTGCGAGCATGGTCATCTCACAATAGTATCGGCTTAGAAGCTCAGAGCCATGCGTCTCCCTTAGTATGAGTTTCGAGAGAGATAAGTGCAATGGGTGAGAGCGACAGCCTCTTATTATTTATTCATCATCACATTATACGTGCCTAATAGTTGAAGACAAATGTGGCGGAGGTGAGGAGCTTCTAATCAACGCCTGATTCTCATACATGCGTGCGCTAATCTTCTTTTCCCCTAATTACCTATAATTATAATTATCATTTTACATTTGATAATAATATTGTTAATTTATATATATTTATTCACTTTAAATATTATTATTTACAGTTTCTTTATTACTATAATGCTAAGTTACCGGTTCGGGTTCGGGGACGGGTGCGGGTACGAGAACCCGGTACGTGGGTACGTGAAATTTTTTTTTAGGGGTTTGGGTACGTGTGTGTGTATATATATATATATATATACACAAAAAAAAAGAAAAAGAAAAGAGAAATATACAGAATTGTAAAACTAAATCATTTCATAGTATGATACTTGATCATTGATCAATGCCAAATGCCAAAGATAAATATTCACGATCATTGATCATTGATCGAGCAAGATTCATCATACATTTACCCTAGCAAACACATTCCCAGGTCTGAGATATTTATAAACTCATTGTATTACTTGTAACTGATGTTCATTCTATTATTTGGTGTTATAAATCAATGTATTTGCTGCTACAAATAGACTGTGAGAAGTTGTAAAAGATTATAACCTTGTCTCAGATTGAGTACAGACTTTCTTCTATCTGCTGTTAATTTTCTGAGGATTAATTTTTGAGGTTGCTGTCAATTCTGGTCGTTGTATGTAATGTATCTGCTGCAAATATAAGCTCAGTTTGTATTGCTGTGGTCTGGCATAGTTTTGGAATACTGTGATCTGCTCTTTGTTGGTTATTCTGAGTATGTATAGGTCTGATATTAATTTTTGAGTAGGTATCTATTGTGTATCAATCATATTTGAAAGTTGGAATGGCTTAGTATTGATTCCCAGATTTGCCTCTACATTACACATTGAATTATCACAATGGAAATCGTCACTATGAAATGAAATGATCAATGATCAATATCATACTATGAAATGATTGTTGTACCCCAAAATTAAAATTTTTGTTACACTTAGATATTTTGAAGAAATGAGTCAAAGTCTTGTTAAATCAGTCAAAAAGGTCAAAATTTGGGTGTGCATGTCTTGCATGAGAGGTTAAAACGCAAAATTTTCAATTTCTGACGATCTGGGTCTGCTAAGAGTAGCTTAACCTACAAAACCCAGATCTCAGTTTTTCATCCCTAAATTTTAGGAAAACTGCTATTTTTAGAAATTTTCTCGAAATAGTAACGTTTTCTAGGTTTTTCTGGGTTTCTCTCGAAACGGATACTGGCAAAATTTTCTAAAAATAGAAATTTGGTCCGACAGGGTCCAAACTGATTTTGATTGGCTCAAATTACGTCCATATCAGGCGGGTGCAGTTAGAATCTCAAAATAACCAGTTTTGCCCTACTGGGTGTATTTTGCTTTTTCAAAAGCACACTAGGAGTTCTGAGGTCATCAATGAAGGTCAGCTGGCTGCCAGGTGTAAGATTCAACATTCAAAGCATTCAGCAGAAGGCGAGTTGGCAAGCAGTCACGAAGAATGATGAAGAAGATGAAAAATGATGAAAATTTTCTAACACTGCCAGACTTGGGCGCCCCTACTGAAAAAGGGCGCCCATCTTTTTAGGGCATCAGATGGAAAAATTAGGGTTTGCGCCTCCAGTCAATGTTGTTCAATTCTCTGTCAGCTTCGCAACGAATTCAGCAGTGTAGTTATCAAATTACTCATTCATCCGCAATTCAGCGACGAACAGGGGAGATCCGTACTGAAGTCAGAACGAGGAAAAGTTGAAAATATCAAAATTTGACTAAGTGTTCAGATTTTGGGCGCCCCTGGTGAAGAAGGGCGCCCAGCTTTTTGAAGGGCCTAATTCAGCCGTTAGGGTTCAAGAATATGTTTGATCTTTTCAGTATCCTGCCAGCTTCGCGATGCCTGTCTTTGTCAGCACGTCCGACTGTTTAACATCCGGCAAATTCAGATCAAAGCCAAAGGTACAAAATGAAGGTTTCAAACTCTGAAGAAAATCAGATAAAAAATGACTAAGTCTGGAGGAAGTGGGCGCCCCTGGTGAAGAAGGGCGCCCAAGTTTTCAAGGAGCTAAACAAAAGAATTTGCGGACAAGTATCTAACGTGATCTCTTCACAATTGACCCAGCTTTCCAACAAGATACTTCGCATGTCAATCAGAGATCGCAGTCGCCGGATACAAGAAGCCGAACGGAGGGTCCGACAAGAGTTGAATTTCAAAGTTCTGAAGCAAACACAGGAAAGTGAAAATTTGGCTAAGTATGGATGAAATGGGCGCCCCAGTCAAAAAAGGCGCCCAAACTTTTGAAGGGTTAAAATTCACTTTTTGGCAAAATCTCTTCCAGAAGACCCCTCCTTATTCTTCGTCAGCTTCGCGATGAGCACAACCATCAATCAATCTGACGCCCGGAGCTCAAAATTCAACAAGATCGCCCGAAGAAGTGAAAGACATGAATAAATTGAAAGTTTTTCTAAGTCTGGTGAAGATGGGCGCCCCAGGTGAAGAAGGGCGCCCAAACTTTAAAGCCTTCAAATAGTGGAATTTGCAGAAGTGGCATCCAAGAGTGTCTCATCAAAATCAGTCTGGCTATCCAACGAAATATTCAGACAGTCAGTCGGATCAGTATTGCTCCCGGAATCGAGGATTCATTAGAAAATCAAAGGGAGAAGGAAGAAATTGAAGATCAAAAAAATGGCTAACACTGTGAAAGTTCGGAGCCCCTCGAAGGAAAAGGCTCCCATGAATTCAGAGGTCAAGATCAAGTCTTTAGCCAAAGGCTCCTCCAGAACATTCTTCTCAGAATCAGTCGAGCTCCGCCGTGAACCATTCAGCTCGCCTGTCGAATCAATTTGCCAACGGGAAATCAGAGGCAAAGTAGGAGGTCAAAATGATGAAAAGTTGAAAATGCCAAAATTTTGGCTAACACTGGATAAAGTGGGCGCCCCTGGTGAAGAAGGGCGCCCAACTTCTCATGCCTTAGAGAAAATTTCAAGATTTTCAAAAATTTCAAAATTGCAAGGAGAAGGATGGCATCCAAGTTCAATGAAGCTGAGATTTAGGGTTTTGGAGATAAAGGAAAAAGAAAGCAAAGCAAAAAACAAAACCCTAAGTCTATTTAACATCTTTCTTTTATGTTATTTTCATTATTTTGCAGGTAGCTTTCAAGGGAGAAAGTTGGAGCAGCAAGTTTGAAGAAATTTTTCAAGACTCAAGAGCATAGCTTGCTGGTTTTTCATCAAAATTTTCAGACCAGCAACTTAAACCCTTGCTTTTTCAAGCTTTTTCATCCAGAAGATCAAATTTTTCAAGAAGAAGGCCAAAGCATTCCATTTTTCAGTCATCTGGGTCTTTTTGTCTCAATCTTCTGAAGGAAATTTTCAAGAACTTCATCAAGTTGCAGCAAGTGCTTTTATTTTGCATGTCAGTGAAAACCTCAGTGCATTCAAATATCAACCATCTGGGTCCTTTCTAATCAGTCTTCTGAAGAAAACCCATATCGCAGCTTTTTCAAGAAAATTTCAAAACCTAAGGGTTGGCTGCTTTTTTCGATCAAACGTCAGGGTTTTACAAATCTAATCAACTGGGTCCGTTTTAAATCTTGTTCTGAACAAAACCCAGGTGCTAGCTTTTTTTGAGGAAAATTGAAGAAATTAGGGTTTGCTGCTTTTTCAGTCAAAATTCAAGATTTTCAAAAACGGACGATCTGGGTTGTCTTGCAACGAAGGTATGAGCAAAACCCATATCTCAGAAAAGAAAATTCCAAAAATTTGTCCGTTTGAAGACAAAAAACCAGCATTCTAAAAATAGAAAGTTGCTCAAGACTTGTCTAATCATAGGCGAGTTTACAGTCATTCTTCAAGGTTTTCAATATGGAGTACATTCCCCTCGAGTTTAAGACCAAATCAGCACTATGTTAAAACTTCATCATCTCAGCTGAAGAATGAGAGAAGGTGTCATATGAGAAAGAGGAAAGGTATCGGAAAAGAGTGTTGCAATAATCTTCTGTTGGAAATCAAGAGAGGTGTCAGAAGCATAAAGTTGCAGAGCCGCCAAGTTATCAATTAGTGAATCATCTTTTTGGGCAGCGATGTTTTGCAAGAATAGAACTCATAAAACAGTTGAAGAAGTGAAAGATTCTCTAAGGGCGAAGAGATCTTGGAGAATCAGAATATTGCCTTAGTTGGCATGGATGCACCGAACCGGGACACAATTTCCAATTTTCTAGCGGATGAGATCGAGCTTTAAAGCGGCTTTCATCTAGAAGCTTTCTTTCCGCTTTCTTTCTATTCTTGGAACGATTCTTATCCATTCTTTGAAGAAGAGAAAGAAGATAAATGTAATAGTTGGCGTTTCCCGCTTTTTACGCTTTCTAGGGTTTTAGATGTTATCTTCTTTCTAGATTTAGTAATAAAGCTTGCTTGTGAGCAAGCCCTAGATTGTGAAAGCAAGGAGATTTTAGGGTTCCCTACTCCTCTACTTGTCTATAAATAAGAGCCTTTGCTCATTAGTTTCTTTAACGGTTATTGCAATAACAAACTGCTGAGTCTCTTTTAGCCAGTAAGTTGTTATTCAGTGTCAGTTCACTTTGTGTTGGAACGGTTATTGTGTTAGCAAATTGCGAGCCTGTATTGCAGCAAGTTGTTATTCAGTTTCAGTTCACTTGTGTTGTGATAGCAAATTGTTGAGCCTCTTTAGCCAACAAGGAGTTAGTGTAATTGCTGTTTTCTATTGTGTAAGAGCAAGATTGCAAGCCTCTTTAGCTGCAATTTCTTGTTCCAGGCATGTTAGAAGTGAGCTTTGTTCCAGAAGTTTGAGTAATAAAATCATGAGCTTCCTTTGCCTTGGTCCAAAATCTCAGATTTCCGTTATTTGTGTTATGCTTTTATGATCTCAATTTCAGCTTACATTGAAGTGTGTAGATGTTTGTTGGAAAAGAGTTTATTGAAGTACTTTGTCAGAGAATCATCCTTGTCCATTTCTAATTTCTCTTGCTCTGCGTATTACTTGAGAAGTTAGAAACGTCTTTAGTTTAAGTTAGTCGTAGTTGAAGTTCTTAAATCAGAAAATCTCAGCTGCGGCGTTTGTGTTTTATAAACCTTGTGCTCTAGCTGATCAAAAAGATAGGCAACTTAGTTTTAGTTTACTTTCTTGAATACCATCAGCAAGAGGGAGCTTCCCCTCCTAATTTGAAGAGCAGTTTATCTGTGCATAGCTGTCCGTTTCAAATACGCATTCCAGAGGTGCGAATTTAAATGCCAACAATGATCAATGCTGTTTTAGGGTTAGGAGGAAAAAAAATTAAAAAAAAAAGTTTTTTAATCAAGTTTGGGCCCTTTTTTTTTAACTTGGCCCATGGGTTCGCCCGGGTTCATGCTGGGTACGCATAGGGTGCGCGCCCAACACTGTGGGTTCGCTAGGGTTCGCGCACCCGCGAACCCTGGCGAACCCACAGTGCTGGGCGCGCACCCTGTGCGTACCCAGCACGTACCCACAGATGAACCGAAACCGGGTGCGTACCCGAACCGGGTTCGGGGCCTATAGGTACGAACCCTGCAACATAGCTATAATGACATTAAGTGCTTTATTTTATATTATTACAATTATAATATGATAACATTAAATGGGGATCATTAATAGCTTTAAATTGTCAATATCTATATTTTAAATATTATAATTATCATTTAAATTATATCTTAATATACATTATAATAACTATATAATTATAATGTCGTCTTTGACAATTATAATTGTAATGGTAAGAATTGATTAATATTATTAAATAGGCCTTATTCTATCTTATGGTTATGTTCCGGGGACATGACATGGAGTCATCGTAGAAGGCAAAGGAGGAAGCTTACACAGAAAAAAGGGTAGAAGGAATCAAACAAAGACTTCCGTACCACTTCTAAGGCTGTTGTACCCTTTGAGAATTGCTCATGAATTATTCTATGCTAGCCGTACTTGTTGGGAAAGGCTCTGAATGGATGTGAAGGGCATTTAATGTCCAGGTTAGTGAGTTGTAAATGATATTTATTTGCTGTATCAGATTTCTGAATGTAATAATTTGTTACCAGCACTTTGCAATTTAGTGTTCATTTATACATATTGCTACTTTGGGTTCAAGTGTATATTTTATTTATATAAATGCAAGTATTTCATTAATGTTATTGTGCCCAAAACAATAAACAAATCACTCTATATCAAAATCAGTCATAAACCAGTTCAGAGAGAAAACTGTTTGACAAAATGTCTGAGAACATAGATTGGTGAAAGTGAAATTTTTTTGTATAGAAAATTAGTTTGGGATATTTCAGATTGCAATCTATTATGCTAGACATCTCCAATATACTTGACATATTTGATCTGAATTCAACACCTAGGCAATAGTGTAGGAGGCCTAGTTCAATCATGTCAAAAGCTACACACAAATATGTTCACTCACTAAAGAGTAGGGGTCCCACTAATTTTGATGGAAAGATTGTCAACATATACAATAAGAATCACAATGTCGTCACCATCACTTATGACGTAAAGTTTTCGATTAGAAAGACTTCTTCTAAATCCAAAGATTTGGATTAGAAAGACTTCTTCTAAATCCAAAATCTTGGAGATGTTGGTCAATTTTTATATACCAAGTTTGTGGAAACTACTTAAACCCATACAAAGGCTTAATTAACTTGCCTACTAGATGATCACGACAAGGTACTTGAAAATCCTAAGGTTGCACCATGTAAACCTCCATGCCCAAATCTCTATTTGGGAAGGTGCTTTTGAATTTCAGTCTAATACACCTTCCAACCAAACTAAGTTGCTATGAGGAGAAGTGACTGAAATTTGACCATCTTTTTTGTAGGAGCAAAAGTCTCTTCATAGTCTATCTCGTCTTGTTGTGAATATCCTTTCGTAATAATACAAGCCTTGTACTTATACAAGGCATCATCAAGTTTGCATTTGACCTTATGCACCCATTTGCATCCAATGGGTTGTTTATTTGAAGGCAACTCCACCAAGTCCCAATAATGATTCTTCATCAAGGTGTCATACTCAAATTAAATGGTAGCTTCCCATTCAAGTTGTTCTTGTGCCTCTAAATACCACTATGCTTAATTGTTGAACCGGTAATCTATTTCTCCATCCTTTGAGGTCATGCATTTGATTGAGAAAGTTCATCCTTGAGCATATTGTCTAAAGTAGAATAATACCACTTAGGCCTCCAACGCACCTTGTGAGGGACTTATTTGGGTTCAAGGAAATACCATAAAACCTTCATCTTTCAAATACATTTTCTAAATGCTGAAATTGATCGCTAGTCTCTTTGAGAATACTATAAGATTATTCAATTACACTACAATTATTTTGTTCTTCAAGCCACCAAAGGGAAAATCCATTATTTGTTGAAAAGTAGCACTGTGTTGATAAGACCAAACAACATCCATTCGCAAGCAAAAGTACCCCATGAACTAGTCATCGTTGTCTTATATTGATATTCAGCTACAACGGCAATTTGGATATGTCTTAAATATCCATCAAGTAATGACAACATTTTAGGATTTGTCACTGCTTGTAAAGTATGATCCAAAATGGGCAAGGGATAAATATCCTTCAATGAAGCTTGATTTAGATTCCAAAAATCCCTGCATATCTTGATTTCGTTACTCTTTTTATAGTTAGCAATGATGTTAGAGACTCATGTAGGATGGTGCATTGAATCCTTGCTACTAACATCTTTTGAATTTCTTCGTAGATAGTTTCCTGTATTTGTGGATTGTAATGACATTGCTTTTTTAAAAATGTAATGTCCCCTTCTCAAGCTTAATCAGCATGGTGACTGTTAGCTTATTTCTTGAGTTCCCGTAGGCTAATTGGTGGTGGTAAGGGGACTCCAAAGATCTTGGAGAGCTTGATTTTGGTTTTCTTTGGCATCTGATGGTGACATTGAGCTCAATTGGTGGTGTTGATTCCAGTGATTCTTTCATAAGCATTTTCAGCCTCTTGGACTGTTCTCCAAACTTCTTGGAGGGCATGCCTATTTTTAGTTAACTTTTGAGTTGGCACCTATCATCATCCCTCGGCTTCAATTACTTCTTGGTGTGACTGGTTTTGGTTTCTGAGGCCTTGACAGTGCCTTTTGCAACTCGGATGGAGTATTTAAAATGTACACTTAAGCTTATAATGTTAAATGTTAAAATATTTTCCAAGTGTTATATTTTATTAAAGGACTTTTGCATGTAATGAATTATTTAATTCGAAAAAGCAAAAAAGTGTTTTTTTTTCAAAAAAAGCAAAAAATGTTTTTTTGAAAAAGCAACGAAAAAGCAGAACACTTTTTCAAAAGAGCAACGAAAAAGCTATAAAAGGAGGTTTGGGACTCTCATTTCTCATATTTTGAAGGTTTCTCATATTGTTATGCTGTCAGATTGAACTTGTGAGTTCTATAATCTTTTGAGGACAAAAACCCTGAGTGGATTTCTAGTTTCGGATTTGAGAGATATGTAATGTCCCACCCCAATCTAAGTTTTGACTTTGCGAATTTGCTCAATTAACTTTTCAGTTTGACAGATAGAACATTTTGTCAAACAGTTTGCTTCTAACTGGGTTGTGTGTTTTTCAATGATTATGATGTTTGCAAGTTCACTAGTAATAAACTCAGAAATAGATAGCACCCCATCTACATTGCTTTTAGGTCAAAAAACCAAATCATTATATTCATTGTTGCATATTAACTATTACATTTATTTATTCCAAACTATAACGTAACAACAATGAGCAAATCAGATGTAGAGTAGTACAAACTCAGTATTTAAATACCACTTTTAGGCGACCCCTAGAATGAGTGACTATCCCTGATGTATGCAATGCCTAGCTTCACGTTTAGACTAAGAAACAAGTTTGAAGAAGGGGTTGACGCCAACTATAGCAGCAAACCACGACTGGAAAGTGATGCCAGTCTAATTTTCATGCACCAAAGTTACCTTACTCCTGCCTGCAATATGTCACTGCCTCCTATTGCAGCTCTAAGCATTCAATAACAGGCGATTCACATACAGATTTGCACGTCCTTCTTAAATTACAGACCTGTAGCTGATTATTAATGGCTGCGTCCAACCTCACAAGTGCAACGATGGATTATATGGTGCCCTATGACCGCTGCAACCTCCTGTGTCTTCCACGGCCCTGGGTAAGTGTCCACGACCTCCAATAAATGGAAATATGTTTGAGGATAGGCCTGCACCTTGGTGTAGAACCCTCACAACTCACCTAGCTGGGTCTCACGCCTTAAAAAATAATGGAATAAAGGCCATGAAATGGAAACATCAGCAACAAGTTTGTAGATGTTCCCACGTCCAAGCCAAATGTGCACACTAATGCATTCAGCCAGCAATGTAAATAATATTAATCTGGCTGTCCTAATGCAAGATAAGCACCCAATTGCCTATGAAAGTAGGAAGTCGAGAGGTGGAGAGAGAAGCTACTCAATCTATGACAAGGAAATGCTTGCAATCATGCATGCTTTGGCCAAGTTTAGGCAATACCTTGTGGGGGGTAAGTTCATTGTCAAAACATATCATAATAGCCTCAAGTATTTCCTAAATCAAAAGGATCTTAATAACAAGCAATAGAAGTGGGTAAGTAAGCTGCAAACTTACGATTTTGACATTGAATATGCCAAAGGGAAGAAAAATGTAGTGGCTAATGCATTGCCAAGAAGGCCACATTTATGTTCATTGATGGAAATTACAGTTGATTGGAAAGAGAAAATTCTTGCTGAGTATGCTAAGAACTCATTGGCCAGTAGTGTTTTGGATGGTACTTTGCATGATGATAGGTACAAGGTGGTGGATGAACTCATACTTTACAAGGAGAGAATCTTTTTGGTTCTCGAATCAAAGCTTAAGGTGAAGATTATGAGGTCATTTCATGATGCACTGATGGCTGGTCACCCTGGTTTCTACAAGAGTTATAGGTAGATCTGAGAAAAATTCTCTTGGAAAGGGCTTAAGGATGAAGTCTTTGAGTATGTTAGGGTGTGTCTTATGCAGTTTTACAAGACTTGGACTCGCCTCGGACTCGGTAAGCCGATTTTTGACTTGGACTCGGACTTGGAGCCCTGACTCACCCAAGACTTGGCAAAGACTCGACAAATAGAAAAACCCAAGAAATTCAGAGATTTTTAAGGATTTAAAGCTTGTTTCATGCACCCTTTAGTAAATAAACCTTAAATACACAATAACATCATGAAATAGAAACTACTATGATCCTATACACAAACATATATTGATCACATAAGTATAAATGCAAATTTTAGCTGAAGGAAATAAGTAATTGCTTAATACCAATAATTGTAATAAGAGTCAAAACAGTTAGATATATGAATGTTGTGAAATGTATACAATACTCATGGAATATGAAATCCATGGCATCAAAAGTTCCAAACATATAACAAAAGTAAAACAAAAGCTATAAGTCTATGGCTCAAAGGAGCTTTCATCACTAAGCATTAGTCCTCTTGCGTAGACATCTAAGATAGGTCTTGGATGATGTTGTAGCCATCATCTATGCCTGTGTCTCAGTCTCAGACTTAGTGGCACCCAGACCAACACCCAAGGTGTCTCCTCGTGCTCTATCCTCTTCCTCTGCCATGGCTACTGCCTTTGCCTCTTGATTCGCCTGGTCGACCCAATCAAGGTCCTCATTAGTAAAAACAGGATCGTCGGCCTTAGTGATCCAATTTGACTGTGGATCAACCTCCTCCAATGTGATGGGTGACAAGTCAGTGCCCAATATTTGTCTATGGCGAAGGCGTAGGTTGTAATGAACATAAACAAGATTATTCAACCTCTACACTGACAACCTGTTGTGCTTCTTGGAGTGTATGTGCTCAAACATACTCTAATTGCGCTCACAACCCGAGGCACTAAATGGTTGGCTCAACACTCGAACTGCAATCCTTTGAAGATTTGGTACTTTAGCAACAAATCTCTCCCACCATGCATCTGAGATGGGAAAAAGAAAAAAAAAAATCTCATTGTGAAATGTGAATATTTAATTATAATATGAACATTGAATATAAAAGATTGAAAAGTGGTAATTTTTAAACTACTATTATGCCCTTAATAAATTTTTACCTGGCTGCAATGTCGATCGAGTATCTTTGCATATATCTTTTGCAAAGAGATCTCCTTGTGCAAGTCTAAAAATCTCTATCTCGGCGACAATTTGGGCTCCAACATGAGAATCAGACATTCGCTCAATGAAATATTCCGAGCCAAATTTTTTCGTTTTTCAAACAACAGATTACAAACAAATGTACCCGTTAAGGTTAGCAGCTTAAACCAAAACGTATTGAAGCAACCCTAACCAAGAATGGCGCCGATGATGGCGAGCATATGGTCAGAGGATCTTCTACACTAAATGCTGAAAGGGAACTCGACACCAAGTATGTGCTACCCAATCCAATATGGAGTGAGGGGCGACCATATGGCGGAGTGTTACAAAGTACAATGCTTAAAGAAATACTGAAAACTGAAATACTCAACACCCAGAATGTGCTTGCTAACCCAGAGTGGGAAAGTAGCTACCATAGGGCGGAGGTAAATTAAATGCAATTATCAAATGCTGAAGGAAAAGAAGGGCATTACAATTTGATAAAGCAAGACTCTAAATTGCCGTCAGTACTACTGCCAGCTTACAATATAAAAATGATATCTTGCTAACAATGCGAATCAGCATATGAATAGAGTTGCAACAATATTAGAGAATTACTTTGCTGAGAAGTAAAGCTTATAACTGCAAGAGCATAAACAGATCCAACCTCTTTCAACTTGGGCAATCCCCAATGAAGTCTCCGCAAAGTCTTTGAGAGCTCTCAATACCCATCCAAGAATGAAGTTGCAGATTTCCACGAACTGTAATGATTGACCTGCATTTTTCATCACATAACCAGCTGCATACAGATTTCTTGAATAGCTCAGAACTCCTTCCCTAATTACTCAAATGGCGTGGTATTGAATGCAAAACACTACTATCATGAGGGCGCTCAAACTAACAACAAGAAACAGACTCAAAGAGCAAGCATTAATTAATGCACAAATCCCAAGACAGAGTAGATGGTACGGCCCAGCACAGGGGCGATTTTCCTTTATAAAATCATTTACTTCTCTAAAAAATCCACAACCTTGCACACAGGGGCGCCTAGCCTAGACAAAAGGAATTATGCAATACCCATGACCTATATTTTTGTATTTTTTGATTTACGAATGAAAACACGGATCTGTTGTAGCTTAAAATGCAATTTCCAAAAATTAACTAATATGCTATAATCTGATCTAGACAGCCACAAGCTGATTACAATGCACACAACTCAAAGCAAACTCACAAACTAGACTAAATCACCACTAGTCGCTGTATTGCAAGCAAGAAGCGATGCCCGAGCTAGGAGGCCTTCATTCCTCGAAGCAGTTCCAGAGCCAAACCGGTAGCATAACGATACTGCAGCCAAAGATGTGAAATGAGGCTCAAAGTCTTCCTTTTATAATTTCCTGTTGACTTCTCGAAACCCTAAAATCCACTTCAAGGTCAAAACCCTAATCCCTTCTCAAAGATGGCGTCCTTTTCCTTCAAAGCTCAATATTGACATTTTAAATAAATTCAATACTTTGATAAATGCGCCCACATTAAGCTTGCTTTGACTTTGATAAATTCAATATAAATTCAATATATCCTCAATGATGGCGCCACCCTTCAAGTCCACTTTTTAAAATAACATCAAGTTAATAGACTAGGCCAAGGTGATAAAATAACATTTAAAATATAATGTTATTTTTAAGTAAAATGAGCTTATCTCTCCGAAACTGCATTCTGAAGCCCGAAACTGAATACGCCACTTGAGTCAGCTGAAGAGGAAAGTCAACTGCCTGAGACCAACCTGTTTACTGCCAAAAATAGAATTTACTAAAAATAGTAAATTCTTAAAACTGCTTAGAAAGCCGAGACGAACATACCACTGCGAAGCTCTCTGAAAACCCAGAAAGAATCCGCAATTGAAACAATCAACTCATAGCCAGAACATCCTTCAAAATAGGAAACCCTAATTTTACCTTCCGACTAGCCTACGGGTCTCCGGACTAGGCCAACGGTCACTGAAAAAGTCAGGCTTGAGACGGGGACATTACACTCAATGACTGTGTAGAGCCCACTCAAAACGTCCTCGTCTGCCTTGAATTCTTTGCGGAATTGGAATGCCGAAGTGAGAAAATATGCTGTTGTGTGTAGGGGCTTGTGAAGCTGGAGGTGCCATCGTCTATCGATGATCTCCCAAAAGGGGCGATACTTACCATCAACTCCCCCATAAATGGATCTAATGGCCTCATTGGCCCTATCCATGCCCTCGTATATGTAACCCATTGTGGGCTTCTCCCCATCGACAACTCGTAATAGAACCACTAAAGGCTTTGTTAACTGCAATTATTATGAAACATTGACATAAGTAAGATTCAACAAAAATAAGCAAATAAAATAAAAATAAGAATGAAAATATAATGTAGAATTACTAAACTAATTAGTAATTACTTATTACATTTACCTTGACAATCTCATTAGTAGGCACCCAAAAGCCCTAGTCATCAAAAATCGAACTTGCCACAGCCTCTCCTGCATTTGTCTTAGAATATGTTGAGGAAGACCACTCCTCACTAACAAACATCCGCCTCAAAGATCCCTTTGACTGCAGTAAGGATTGTAGAGTGATGAAGTTGGTTGCAAAGCGTGTTATCCCAGGGCAAGCCAACTCCTTTTGCCCCGTGTATTGCCTCATAAGGTTGAGGACCCATGTGTGATTATATATGAACTTACAAATATTCCTTGCAGTCTCCACACATGCTTTGATCCAGTCAAGCTTGCCAAGATCCTCCAATATGAGGTCAAGGCAATGAGCGGCACAAGGTGTCCAAAACAATGATGGATGCCTATTCATCAATAGTCTACCTACAGCAACATAATTTTCTGCATTATCCGTGACTATTTGCACCACATTCTCCTCCCCTACCTCAGCCAAGACACCCTCCAAAGCCTCACAAAGGAATTCAACACTTTTAGTGTTTTCGGATGCATCAATAGATTTAATGAACATGGTACCACCTAAAAAAGAAACAAAATAAATGATTCAATAAAATATAAATTTAAAATCTTGATTGTTAATCACTAAAGCAATGCATTTTAGGAAGTAAAATATTTACCTTAGGAAGAAACAAGAAAGTTGAGCAATGTCCTATTTCTTCTATCGTTCCAACCATCGGTCATGATGGTGCAACCCTTCGTCCTCTAAATTTCTCGTTGCTTCTCTATTCTGGCTTTCACATCAGCCACTTTTTGGGACAAAAAGGGGCCTTTTATCTCTTCATCATTAGGGGCTTTGAACCCCGCCCCACAAACAAAAACTGCATCAATCATATTTTGGCAATATGCAAACCTAACACAAATAAATTAAATTAAGTTAGTATTGAAAAATGTATAATTTCAATTTGAATTCAACATAGCTCTAAAAATAAAATTCAAGAGATAAATAATCAACTATCAAGCAACAAGCTATATATTTTAAAACAAAACAAAAGAAGAATTACCTGGCTGCATGAAATGGAATGTTGCAATAAAATCAGAAGTCTCCAATTGCAGCTTTGGCTGCATCATGTTTATCCTTGTTCCAACCCATGCTCTCAAGAGACGGTTGGAAACCCGGAGTAGTGTGTGGCAAAATATATGAATCCAGCCTAGATCCACGAACTCTAGGCCCAATGTTAATGCTACCACTGCCACTGCCACTACCACTACCAACAACCAAAGGTGAAGACCATGGAGGAACTGGAGGCATGGAAGAACTCGAATCTCCAACTCCACACATGGTTGCCATCTCCTCTCTTTGCTTTTTTTTAACTCTTTTTGTTGCTCAAAGGTTTCCAATTGCACTTGCACTTCACGCACTACCTCAGCAGGGACATTTGTGCAAGGATTAGCATCTCGGCCTGGTATACATGCAAGGTGGTATTTCAATCTATTAATGCCACCCCCAAGAAAAAATGTTTTGCAATGAAAACATTGTACTTTTTTTTGCCCAGGGGTAGTAATGGCATGTTTCCAACAAGGATCTTTTCTATTTTGGGACATGGTGAATATGATGGCGACAATTTATAGATATAAACAATGCTGCAATAAGACATAAATTTAAAAAAATTAGCATTCAAAGTATAATTTATAATTAAACTAAAAACCTAGGGTTTGCAAGTTTGCAACTATAAAACTATTAGCTTTTTTGCAAGAATGCCTAGGGTTTGTTCAACAAAAAAATTAAACACACACACCTAGGGTTTGTATTTATTTGTAACTTGTTCTTTGTTTCACTGAAACAAAATAGAAAAAACAAAGAAGAAAAAAAGAAGAGAAATGAAGTTTTGGTTAAAAAAAAACGAAAAAAACCTTCAAAACTCAAACATACCTCTTCAATCTTCTTTGAAATCAATGGAAATCTCTTTCCAATCCCTTGTAGATTCCTCTAGATGCAGCAAAATCACCTACGAACCTGCACAAATGCAATTCGATAAGTGTTTGGTGCTCAATCTCTTTGCTGATTTTCCTTAAATGCAAATGTGTTTTGGCTCTCTCTTCTCTCTTTTTTCCCTCTTACTTGGCTTGAAAATGAAATGAAGTGCCTTTTGGAGGAATAGAGGCAAGTACAAAGGCAAAAAAAAAAGAAAAGAAAGTTTAAAATGTGATTTTTTTGCAACTTAAGTCCACAAAGTGACGGCCGAGTCTGGGGCACAAGACTTGGCGAGTCTTCCGAGTCTGTCGAGTCTGTCGAGTCTGGCGATTCCGGCGAGTCTTGGCGAGTATTCAGCAGCTGAGTCTTTGGGACTCGTTTAAATGTAGAAGAGGTTTATAATTTTCAATTAAATGTAGAGATTGAAAATCATATATGGGGCAAGATAGGATTGGTTGAGCATAACACATAGACTATGAATTATTATATGAAGGGTTCTCGATAAAGCCATAATAGTTCCAAACTTCTAAGAATATAAAGCTTGTTAAATTATTGAAAACACTTAACTCACGACATGAACACTTCAAAGATAATAACTTTGTGAACAAAAAATTCAGCAACAGGTAGGCTTGAAAATCACTATTTTTTTTCCCTTATGTCACACTTCCTTTCCAAACAAGGTGAGAATTGTGCTTTTTTCCTTTGTCCTTTCTGATTTCTAGTTTTTGTTTTTTTATTTTAGACTATTCAATCTCTCTAGCATTTGTGTCCTAGTCACCATCTATTAGGAACTTGTCACCATGGACAATCTGCAAGAATTTGTTAAATTAAAATATCTAAATTTGACATGACAACATGTGATTTGATTAAAAATTGACTATTTCTGAATTTGACTTAACACACAAATGATCAAATTTTTGACGACAAGTGAGCATCACGTAACACAATTGTTGAGTTTTGGATTGGGGACTACATGTTGAAAACATTTGCTCACTTATGGTTTTATGAATACAGATTAGTTAGCTACCATGAGTCTTTGCTTGTCAAACTATCAAATATGATCTCCAGATGGATTTGCCTCAAATCTCCTTGGAACAATAGTACTTATAGGTATATATAATTATATTTGCTATATATTGGACTAGTGAACCAAATTAGTCTCTGGTTTTGAAAAGTAGAGTATCAAAGTAAATATTTACAGCATAGAAAGTCCTAAATTTTCTACATTCTTACGTTCTGTATCAGTTTCTGGTAGGAAGCAGTCATATTCTGTTGATCTCCATTTTTCTTTCAATTCTTGTCTCTCATTTGCAGAAAATGATTCTAGAAAGTGTTACCTGAAGCTTTTTTTGATTCTTGATTCTATTTTTTTTTCCAAAAATATTTTTTTTTTAGTAAAATTAGGATCTCTGTCTGGGTTCTTACCTTTCATTGTCACCAGGGACGAATTCCATAGTTATAACGCTTAGTTTGAATGGCCTCAGATAGTCTGGTCAATGTTATTAAGATTGGGACTGTGATGGAAGACAAGTAATTGTATTACAATATTGTATGTGGTCCTTGTTGAAAACATTTGCTCACTTATTGTTGCATGAATACAGAATGGCTAGCTAACATCCGTAATTGCCTTTCAAACTTTCAAATATGACATTCATCACGGATTTGCCTTGAAACTGATTGTAACTGTAGTTACTTAAAAATAAATATTTGTTATGTAATGGACCAGTGAACCAAATGAATTTCTGCTTTTGAAAACTAGAGTATTGGTGTGAGCATTTGCAGCATAAAAGGATGTGAATAATGAGGCGCTAGCTAGATATGGTTTCAATAACTTTTTAAATGCATTGATGCATTCAAGTGGCATTTGGCACATTACTTAAAATTATTGGAATAAGATCATAGCGCTGATCTTTATGAATGCTTGAATGCCTAATCTTGCGTGTTTTAAGACTATTGGATATAATTGATGCCTAGAATTTTATCATTCTAAATGAAAATAGACATTATTCATTAAGAATAGAAATTTCTCATGTTGGAATAGGTGTGGTGTATCCCGAAATTAAAAAAAAAAACCTATTGTTGTGTTTTCCTAATTTAGCCAATAACATGTTTCTAGTACAGTGTGTCGTTATTTTTTCTAGTGTGGAGTGTAAATATTATTCTACAATGATGTTTGATGGCCTAAATTTGATGTAATTTTTCTGGTGGTCTAATTGGAAAGTGACAAAATTGGTGTTGTGAAGGGGTGCAGTGAACAATACAGATCCCATGGAGCACCTAGTGATAAATGGACTAGCCTTTTGCTCAATTTGCATTTGAGAATAACTGAATTTGAACATATGCCATTTTGATCGCATTAGATTGATTTTTTGTTTCTTTTGAAGGGTGGAAGGTAATCAGTATTGACAAAGATATCTAACATTCCATTAACTAATTGCAGCATTTCTTTGGAGGTGTCATTAGTGTTTTTACAACACACTCGTTACTTCATGCATTGGGTGTTTCAAGTAAGGGGAGTACTTCTCTAGCCATTAATTGGGTGATAAAGGTACTGCAAACAGGTATCTTATATGCCTTGATTTGGCAGTGCATTTTAAATTACAGGCCATCTAGCCTTTATTTATTCTTAAAGCACAATAGGTTGAACACAAAGATGCTTTCTCTAATAGGATGGAGCAGGCAGGATTGGAAAGTTACTATATGCAAGAAAGGGAAAGAAGTTTGATTGCAACTTAAAGCAGGTGACCTAAATTTTCAGTTCATATATAACTGTTAGCTAGTATTAAAGAACTTGCAGTTTATCTAAGAAAGTGTAATTTTCATTGATAAATCTTGGACCAGTTGCGTTTTACAGGACATATTCTAATGGAGGTAGGAGCTTTAGTGGAGCTGGCAACTGCAATAGCCCCCTCACTTTTTCTACCTCTTGCATGTGCAGCAAATGTGGTTAAGGTACTTTATCTCTTCCTTCTTTCCTTGAGAGTTTGCATATTCTACAACAAGAATTATATAACAGATTATTCAAAGATGAGATCTCTATTCTATAATGCTAAATTTATCCCATAGGTGTGATAGAGAACTCCTCCCACTGATTTAGAATGCCTCAATAATTCAGATCCCTCCAAACCCTCCTCCTCATCAACTTTTGCATTTCATTGCCTAGAAGATCTGTGAAGGTTTTGTGGATGCTTTAGATTACTTATCTAATGCAATCATCCATGGGTGTTTATTTTGGGACAGAAATTGATTCTCAATCTGCAAGAGAGGTTTCTAAATGATTGGCATGAAACATGAAAAAGTTTATTCGGTATCCACTAATCATAGTAATAAATGCTCCTAATTCATGGTACAAGTCAGATGCCTTGAAATAGGACATTTTGGCCTTACAAAGTGATGATTTCATAAATCGTTTTGTACTTTTATTATTTTGTTAAGGTTAAATCTTGTTATTTTGTTAAGGTTAAATCAAATTACGCCATGTTTTAGATCATTGAGAATCTATTGAGATGTCCTTTTTGACTGTATAATTCTCTTTTCATGGTTTTTTATTGAAATGTTTTATTTTTTTCAAAAGGTGCTTGATGGTGGGGCTACACAATGGATCATTGGATTTCACAATATTTTTTAATCAAATTTGATGGTGTCTTAATCTGTTGTTTTCAAGGATATCTGCCCCACCTTATGGAGAATTGTTGTCCTCAAGGATTGCTAGTTTTTCTTTTTTATGCCATAATTTGGAGGATGCATCTATGAAATATTTGTTTCTAATTTGTAACAATTATTAATACATTGTAAATTGAGAAAATGTTTTTAATTTTGTAATTTTTTATGAAGTTCACACAGGAATGAATTTGGACATGTGGTGTCAGTTGTTTAGTAAATTATTCCATTTGGTATCTTGAATATTGAGGGGTTTGCCATGAGTTGAATGGAGTGTTGCACTTTTTCTTAATGGAGTTATTGATAATAAATCAGTAAGTTTTGTCTACCTCTGAAAGATGTTATTTGTTGATGTTGGCAGTAGCTTTTGGCTGTTTGGGCTGTATTGGAGCCTTGTCTCTACCTTTTTGATAGCTTACTGGAATCTCTGATGAAAGTAACTTGCAAAAAGGTTGGTAGCAAATGGGAGAGTAGGGATTATAGCAATAGGGTGGTTGTGAGCATGAATGGGGTTAAGAGTAATTGTTGTGTGGAGTGGTTTCCTGTAATGTGTCAAGAAGCATGCTAAATATTTTGGGCTGTTACAAGTCACTTGAGAACATGGATGACCGCAACTCTAGGTTTGGGGGCGATCTCCCTTTGATGCAGAACTACCTTCCACTGATTGAGTCGTGTATTGTAATTGCCTCAAGAGCCTGAATTTACATATATAGTGTTAGGGTCTTGTTTTAATAGCAGTTTAGTGATTACAGTTATGCTGTCAAAATGTATCAAAATGTAATGTTTGCTATGATAGTAATGGACATTGTGCTGTGATAATTATCATTTTCATTAGAGAAAAGTTTCTGGAAAAAACTATGTAAAAGAAAAGTGATAAGAGACATTTCATGTCACCATTTTGATGCATCATCAGGATGTATTTTACAAAAATACAGCAGAGCCAAAGCTCCTTGCACAAATAACTCCAATAGAAGTGAATGATGATGGGGGGATTAACAAAAAAAATCATCAATGAATTACGATGAGAGGTGCAACCTACAACTACAACTGGTGGTGGTGGTGTGTAATGTCTATGAGAAGTTCACAAGAATGGCTGATCTGGAATAATAATAACCAAAATTTTTGTATATTTTTTGATGTTTTAAACTTTATAAAAGTCGCAATCTTAAATAGAGAGGAATTGTAGTGTACCTTTCCCAGTGATCACTCCAGAAGAACTTAATAGCCTATTTAATTCCCGTAGGCTATAGTCGGTTTAAGGTGTTGATGATATAGCTTTGGGCCTCATCCTTCTATCAATTTAATTAATAAGAAAATAAATAAAGGCAAAGACTACTTATTTATTTGTAGCCGACTTTTGTGAAAGGTCGTCCCATTTAAATGATAATTTATATATTTATTAAGGCCGACTAATCCAAGGGTCGCCTAGAACAAAGAGATGCATTGGTTCATGTAGAGGCCGACTGATCTTGAAGAGACGTCTTGTTTGGCGGAGTCCATACCAACGTGTATTTATTGAAGGCACTGCTCTCTGCTTCTTCATCGAATCATTATCAAGTCAAGTGCATACTATCACAAGGAGATCGACATTGTGCAGCAGATCGACATCTCTTTCATAAGGTAGATTGTGATTAAGGAAATATATCATTCATTGTATAATCGCACCTAGGAGAGGTGCTATCCTTATTGTTTCAGATTAGCCAAGTGTGTGGCTAAGTTGTAAAGCAGATTTGCTGCTCCTTCATTTAATTATATAAGAGATATAATTTGTTGCTGGGTTTTTCTCCCTCAAGGAGGGTTTTCCCAGGGTATATGCTGTGTTATATTGTTCATTATTTTATTATTTCTGCTTAACTTAATTCTGATCCTAAAACTAACATAAGGAAATTGATTAATTTAATTATTTAATGTTGCTTGGCGAAAAAGTACATTTATAAGGTGATATTGAATAATTAAATTAAATGGTGATATAAAGTAACTTTGGGGAAATATTAAAAAGGTACTTTATAAAGTTACTTTATAATAAGAGTTATTTTTTATATTTGAGCGGGAAAAGCTCACAGAGTGTGTTCCATGGGGACGTGTCCCCCCCAAAAAAACCACCTGCACCCGAGACGGGGACGTCCCCAAGATGGGGGGACGCCTGGGAAACGTCCCTCTGCCATCTCCAAGTTCCGTTGCCGTTTCTTGAATGCCTCCTTGAGGGAGACGTTTCCTTGCTGTTTTTGGTAGGGAGACGCCAAAGAAATGCCCAGGAGACTTCCAGACGTCCCCTCAACGTCAGGAAATGTCCAAGACGTCCCCTCAAAAAAGCAATAAAATAATAATTTTTGTTAAAAAAATAAAACCTAAACCCTATGTATAATGTAAGTGACTTTTATCAATGATATTTTTTATTATCATTTGTTTTGTTTGAAGTCGTGCGAGTAAGGGAGCTAAACCAGTGAAGACTGAAGAGTGAAGACTTACAGCCATAGGGAGTGATTGATTGGTGCGTTGGACTCCATAGCAAGGGCGACTACAGGATTGAGGGGCGCATAGGTATAGGTATGTAGTTTTTAGTTTTAATTTATTTTATTTTTTTGATTTTACTTATTTTATTTTATGCCCTCCGCCCTCCGCTTTGGCTTAAAGCCTTAATGCTCCCAGCTCCCGTAGATATGTATGCAAAATGTGGAAGCGCTGGCAAGGCGCGTGAACTACTTGACTGAATGCCTCAAAGAGATGCCATCTCATGGAATACAATGATCGCGGGCTTTGTAGAAGCATGCAAAATGTGGAAGCGCTGGCAAGGCGCGTGAACTGCTTGACTGAATGCCTCAAAGAGATGTCATCTCATGGAATACAATGATCGCGGGCTTTGTAGAATGAATGTGCAAATGAGCTCACAAATTGGCTTTTATATCTCCATCCAATTCCCATGCCCAAGTTGGCAATTTAAAATTATTTTATTTAATTTATTTCCTGGCTTATATCTCCTTTAAGTTGGCACCACTTTATGATATTAAATAATCTTTTAAAAGCCCCTTTATATCACCTTTATCATAGTCATTAAAATATATAAATAATGCATAAAGTTAAATATATTAATTTAACTTTATTATTAACGTTATTTAAACTTAATACACAGGACCATAATAAATGCCAAGATAAATCCATGGTGAGAATCCGCCAACCTATATGTAAATACTGTCAACTGACCAAGATGCTGACCACCTTGTGACTTACTAAAAGTAGTATGGACAAAGTGTCCAAATCTTGCTTCGAAACGTACACAGCAAAACCCTGGAAGAACTGAGCTAGGAAACACTAATTGTGCACAAATGGTTGACTGACTAGTCACAAACACCCTTAGAGGGGTCCCTAACCATCCTGTTAGTCCATAGGGAGCAAGTGATACACTAACCTCAGTAACTGATGATTGCCTAGGAAAAGGTGACATTACAGTCCAACCTCCCCAAGATTGCTTGTCTGCAAGCAATCCTCACCTGAACACCCTGGTTGGTTACCTGAATACCGGGATCCGAAATAAACCTGTAGAATGCTCTACCAAAATCCCTTCGTATCAACCAGATAATGATAAAGCTAAACTCGACAGCATTATTAGTCACTTTCCAAATATGAAGCAACCTGCCAAGCATAGAAATTCTTGGATCCCACAGCCAAACTGGAAGTTTGCCATACTCAATGCTTGTTGACTTCCATTGCACCACTCTGATATAACCATTATCGTGCAAGGAGTGGTGAAGCAACTCATCAGGACCATTGGCGTTTCAATTCGCACCTCTGGCATGCGTATTAGAAACGAACAACTATGCACAGATAAACTGCTCTTCGAATTAGAAGGGGAAGCTAGCTCTTTCTTGATGTTGCTTAAAGAAATTAAACTAAAACTAATTTTCCAATCTTTTTGTTCAGCTAAGAGCACAAGGTTATAAAACTGTAGCGCTGTAGCTGAGATTTTCTCTTTTGAATTTCAACTATGACTAAACCTACTCTAATGACGCTTCCAACAACTCGAGTAAACTCAGAGCATGAGAGTTATAAGTAAACAAGGGATGATTCTTTGACACAAATACTTAAACAAACTTTCTTCCAATGCACATCTATTGTACTTCAATGCAAGCTGAAATAAAGATTATATAAGCAGAACACATAAAACAAAAATCTGAGACAGTAGATCAAAGTAGCAAAGCAGACATAAGATTTTATATTCTCAAATTTCAAGTAACAAAGATTACACTTCTGGGACAGTAGGATTGTAGCAATAACAGGCTTACAGCTTAGTGATCAACCATAATACATTGACACAAGTAACACATGAATTGAACAATATCTTGCAGTAAAGGTAGGCATAAAAGCTTGCTCTTACACTAAGTGAACTAAAACTGAACAACAACAACTTGTAGGCAAAGTAGGCTCAGCAATTTGCTATCACAATAACCATTAAAGAAAAATGGGAAAGGCTGCCCTTATTTATACACAAGCAGAGGACTACAGAACCCTAAAACTCCTTGCTTTTACAACTAAGACTTGCCAACATGCAAACTTTATTTCTAAAACTAAAACAAGATAAGCATCTAACAACCTATGAAAGCAAAAAAAACAGGGAAAGTGCCAACTATTACAACTTGATATTTTCTCTTTCACAAAGAATGGATAAGAACGAGGCAAGAATAGAAAGTAAACTCGAAAAAAAGCCTCAAGTTCACTACTGCTTTTGAGTTCTATTCTCGGAAAATATCGCTGCCCCAAAGAGGTGACTCATTTAGGAAACTCAATCCGCCAGAAAGCTGATTTGTTCTTGATTTCAAGTGGAGAGTTCTGCATGCTGAAAATCTTGATTTTTGACTAGGTTCGGAAACTTTTTGCACAAATTGCTGAAAATAGAATGCTGATTTGCCCTGAAAAGCAATTTCTTTGAATAAAGTTGGGACTTGGGTTTTGTAGAGAATCTTGTTCCGGAGAAACCCAGTTGATCAAATTTCAAAAAAGTTGAGGACTTCCCAAAAAAGTGTGAAAAAAGCCGATTCTTGAAAACTTGAAATTTTCCGAAGTTGAAGAGAATAAAAAATCAAGCGGACCCAGATGAATGAATTTTGAAAAAAATGACCCCCTTCTTCTGAAAAGTGATGCCCTGAAAAAGTAAAGCATGAAAAAGCGAGCCTCTGTGCATCCCGATCATGAAAATATGAAGAACTTCGAAAAAGCATCATCTTTTGGCCTTCAAATCTTCTAATGAGAAGAAAAAGATACTTTTCTTCCTCTGGATGCCAACCTGCAAAAAGTGAATAATGAATGCCAAAGACATCTTAAATAGGTTTTGAGGATAAATAAAACACTTTATTCTCCAGCTTTAAATCAATCTTGAGTAGGTTCGTCGAATGTGGATGTTGTTTGGAATGTTGAAGGATGAAATTTGAAAATTTCTCTAAGGCATGGATTCTTGGGCGCCCCTCTTGGCAGACTTAGCCATTTTCTTGAAATTTTCAACTTTTTGCTTGCTTTTGACCTCAGTTTCATCCTCAATTCTAGGTGCTTGGTGAAACTTGTGAACTTGCTGATGATCTTGTTGCGGACCCTGATTGAATCTAAGATGATTGTTCTGGAGACTGCAACCTCGAAAAGCTGAATCTGAGGTCTCAAAATCTTGGGCGCCTCTGGCTACCTGGGGCGCCCATCTTTAGCAGAGTTAGTCAAATTTTGATGTTCTTCAATTTCACACTGCTTTCTGTTCTTCAGATGAACTCTCAATTCCGGATGCTTGACTGACCCGATGAACTGGCTATCAGATTCATTGGATAGCTCGAAAAATTTTGAGGGGGGTCTTCTGGGAGTGGCTGGCTCAAAAAGGCAATTTTAGGGGGTCAAAAGTTTGGGCGCCCCTGGCTAGCTGGGGCGCCCAACTCCTCCAGAGTTAGTTTTTTCTGAGATTTTATCTTTCTTTTGACTTTTCTCTGCCCGTTCGATCGACAATATCTGATGATTGAAAAATCTTGTGAGTTCACCACTGATTTCGTTGTAGAGCTTGCTAGAATTTGAATTAAAGCTATGAAGACTGCAAACCCTAATTTGAACTTTCAGGCACTCAAATGCTTGGGTGCCCCTGGCTACCTGGGGCGCCCATGATCACCAGACTTAACCATTTTTTCGTGGATTTCATCCTTCAAATTTGTACCTCATGCTATGTCCTCTGTTTGATCTGAATTTGTTGACAATTGACGAGTTTGATGATCAGGCTAGGGTATCCACTAGAAAGCTTACAAAATTTTGTAGACAATAAGCATTTTTGCTAACCCCAATCTCTAAATTTGGTGGCTCAAAACCCTAGGCTCCCCTGGCTAGCTAGGGCACCCAAAGTTCCCAGACTTAGAATATTTTTGATGATTTACCCAATTTCCAGTTTGCTCTTTGATGAACAATTCTCCGTTCGATTTGAGATTCTAGTTGATTGATTGATTTGATGGTCTTGTTGTTGGATTCACTGCGGAGGCGGAGGAATTCTTAGTAAGCTACCGTAGGAGCACAAACCCCAACAACAACATTTGATAGCTTGAAATGATGGGCGCCCCTGGCTAGCAGGGGCACCTTTACTCTCCAAAGATAGTTTTTATTTTGCATTTTTCAAATTTCCACTTTCTCCTTCACTTTCCGCTTCGTGCTCGACAACTGGAGATTGAAAAATGACTAAGACAGAGAATCCCAGGCGCCTTGATTGGGTAGGGGTGCCTGAACTCTCCATATTTTGTCAAAATTTTGCAATTTTCATGAATTCACAACATCCCTCCTTCATTCTCCTTTTTCTGTGCATGTTCATCATTTCTCATCTTTTGTGCAATGCCTGAGACTTCGAATTTGACACTTGGCAGGTGAACAACCTCCATTGATGACCTTGGAGCTCCTGATTTAGCTTCTGAAAAAGTAGAATAGACCCCCTAGGGAAAAATTGATCTTTTGACAATTCTGACTGGACCGGCCTATTGAGGGAGTATTTTAAGCCAATCAAAATCAATTTGAACCCCTGGAGTCAAGCATTCTATTTTTAGAAATTTTTTCCAGCATCCATTTGAGAAGAAACCCATAAAAAACCTAGGAAAAAGTCTATTTTTAGAAACTTTTTATTTTTTAAAAAATTTCCTGAAATTTAGGGCCGAAAAACTGAGATCTAGGGTTTGTAGACAAGGTCGCTCTGAGCGGACCTAGATCCTCAGATTTTGAAAATTTTGAGTTTTTGACTCATGCATGACATGCAAAATCCATTTTTCAATCTTTTGACAGTTTTTAACAAGACTTTTGACCATTTCTTCAAAATGCCTAAGTGTAGCAAAAAATTGAATTTGGGGTACAACATTTGGCTCTGTTTGGGGACCATGTCGGATATTTACGGCATAGGAGAACCAAGAATCTTTGGACTTTTGAGCATAGACCAGTGCCTTATCCATTGGGCATCAGAGTCGGCAACATTTCCTAATCACCTAGAACGAGACTTTTCCCTAAGTCACTTATGTCAGGTCGTCTTAGAATCACCTAATATTTGGAACTTCCCTAAAAATCACCTAAAACAAGACGCCTAATCACCTAAAACATGACAAAACTTCACGGAAAGGGGAAACACAACATAACGAATACATGACGGAAAGGGGAAGCACATCACGAAAACAAAAGAAAATTACTCAATCTCCGAAGGATGTCATTTCTACCTGAAAGGCTTTACTTCTCTTCTCATGGGTATTACAGGAGATAATTCTTCCAGGATGAAGATTCTCATATGTTCATACGCCTAGGTAGAGGTACCCTGACAAAAGTCAAAATATGGTGCAGAGAGGAAAGCAAATACCACTGAGGCATTGGTTTTGCTGTCGTCCATCCTCGGGATGTCTCTGATGTCGAACTCTTCAAACCAGTTGATCACGTTCCAAACTCGATTTCTATAATGCCGTAGGTGATCCTTTCTGACTTGGAAATATCCTTTGATTGGCTTGTCGATTAGCTCTACATCCCCTTTAACATATAGGAGTTCGATTCCCATGTCTTTGGCAATTTTGAGGCCTATCAAAAGTGCCTCTTTTTCAGCTTCAGTGAATTCCAATTGCATGCAATGTGCAAATGGGTGCAACTGTCCTTTAGGGGAGATGGCTATTTCCCCTGCTTCTGAGCCTGTTGTTGAATAACCCCCATCAAATTGCATTGTCCATATCCTTTGTCGGTCTCTTTTTTGGACAAGCGATGGTCTGGTCTTTAGTTTCTATCTCTGACAGTGTCACATAATTATCGAGACCCGTTCCTTGATATAGAATTTGGGCTGGGGGGTTTGGGATTTTCACCACCATGAATCGGGATTTGGGCTCAAGTTCTATCTTGATTTTGCCCTCCTTCACAGGAATGGTTGCAAACGACCAATCTAATTGTATTGCACCACCAAGATCTCTGTAGAAGCTCCAGCTCAACAGCATCTCGTAGCTGGTTGGAATGTTAGCCACTAGATGGTCATCTTTATCTTTTTCTCTGGACAAGCTACCAACCTTACTTGAGTGTCCTGCAATTGTTCGACCAACGACACCCACTTAGAATCAAGTGAATAACACTCATCCTGTGTCTTAGTGCACGAAAGTCCTAATGCATTCATCACTTGTAGAGGCATGACATTGTTTGAGGCTCCTGAATCAATGATACAATTGTTCAATTTAAATCCTCCTATATACAAAGATATATAGAAAGGTTTAGGCTTTTCTTCCATTGGAACAAAATGATTTGAGCAATGTAGGCTGAATTGAAGCTTCTTTCCTTACATGGTGTATTATTTTGTCCAACTACTTAGGATGATCACGAAGATATTCCAACTGTGAAATCTTAACCTTGGTCTTCATCATGGAGTTTACAATGTCAAAATTTGCTAAAGATGGGTCCTGAGCAATCGCTTTAGCATTCTCTTGTGAATTTATAGAATTGGAAGTTGGAACCGCTTCCTTAATTTGTTCTTTAGCTCTCTGCCTCTCTTCTTCCTCCTTTTGTGCTTTCAAGTGCAGAGCATGTGTAAACACAGGAATTGAATGTCTTTTGTGATTTATTGCAAGAGAGTAGTGGTGGAGGTCTTCATCTTCTTTAATAACGGGTTCACTTTGAAAGTATCCCGGATCAGAGTCTCCATCAAAGTTGTCCGTCTGTGGTAAGACAACATTCGAATTTAGTGTAGGGACAAAACTGGAACTGGGTGCAGCCTCAGTATATCCCATAATCTGGTTCATTTTTAAATTCTCAGGACATGTGGAACCAGTATGTGCATCAGTCTCATGGAAAGAACAAAATACAACATTTTGTGCAACTTCAATCATTTGTTTTGGTGGAGTTGGCAACCGTGGCCTATAATTGTTGTAAGGCTGAAAAATATTTCTCTTTGGCTGATATAGTTGCTAAGGTTGGTATTGTGGTGGTGGTAGTGCAAGCATCTCATTGGTTACCTTCTGTAGCTGGGCATCTGCAGAACTCTTAACTAGAGGTTTGATTGAATCCTTCCTCATCTTGCCAGAGGTGATCATATTATCCTCCAACTCGATGGCGAGTTCTTGCACATCCATCAATTCTATTTCTTTTGCCGTCTTTAGGAAGAAGGCTATCTCTGATGGAAGAGCATTTATGAAGTAGCTCATCAGAATCTTTGGTGATGGATTAAGTGTAGAAGAAAGTCTTGTAACAAGACGATTAAATCTTGCTACAAACTCCCTCATGGGCTTGTTGTGTTCCATCTTTGAATTTGCAAGTCGGGAAAACAACAGATGATTGTATTAAGCGGGTTTGAATTTCGGCAAAAATTTCTCACTCATAGTTGCCCAACTTGTAATAATGCTTGGCTCCAGGTGATTGAACCAGTCGACAACATTTCCCACAAGAGTCTCCACAAAGAGACGCACTGCGATGTCTTCATGTGCCACGTGCAAAACGACGCAAGCCGTTTAGAAGACAGAAATATGATCATCAGGATGTTGAGTTCCATTGCCGTGAAACTGTGGAAAGTGCTTCCTTGACCCTTTAGGTAACTCATAATTTACTTGCAAAGCCAAAGGTCCAATGTTGTTACCCCAAGGTAATGGGGGTGGACGTTGTTGATTTCTGCCAGCATTATTGTTGTTATCACCCATTGGTTCAGGCTAGATCACGCAATAGGGTGCCGGATGATCATTCCCGTGTCATAAAGCATAAGCTTTCTTGAAGTTTTATGCCTCGTGCCCCATGGTGGGCGCCAAAAAACTATTGGTGTTTCAATTCGCAACTTTGGAATGTGAATTAGAAACTAACAGCTATGCACAGATAAACTGCTCTTCGAATTAGGAGGGGAAGCTCACTCTTTGCTGATGTTGCTTAAAGAAAGAAAACTAAAACTAATTTGCCAACTTTTTTGTTTAGCTAAGAGCACAAGGTTATAAAACTGTAGCGCCGTAGCTGAGATTTTCTCTTTTGAATTTCAACTACGACTAAGCCTACTCTAATGACGCTTCCAACAACTCAAGTAAACTCAGAGCATGAGAGTTAGAAGTAAACAAGGGATGATTCTTTGACACAAATACTTAAACAAACTTTCTTCCAACACACGTCTACTATACTTTCAATGGAAGCTGAAATAAAGATTATATAAGCAGAACACATGAAATGGAAATCTGAGACAGTAGATCAAAGCAACAAAGAAGGCATAAGATTTTATTTTCTCAAATTTCAAGTAACAAAGATTACACTTCTAGGACAACAAGATTGTAGCAGTAACAGGCTTATAGCTTAATGATCAACCATAATACATTGACGCAAGTAACACATAAACTGGACAATATCTTGCAACAAAGGTAGGCATACAAGCTTGTTCTAACACTAAGTGAACTGAAACTGAACAACTTGCAGGCAAAGTAGGCTCAACAATTTGCTATCACAATAATCGTTAAAGAAAAATGAGCAAGGCTGCCCCTATTTATACACAAGCAGAGGAGTAGGGAACCCTAAAATCTCCATGCTTTTACAACTAAGACTTGTCAACATGCAAGCTTTATTTCTAAAACTAAAACAAGATAAGCATCTAACAACCTATGAAACCAAAAAAGCAGGGAAAGTGCCAATGTAATGTCCCCATTTTGGCCATACGCTCTTCATTTGGATTTAGCCTATTTCCGAGAATCCGTAGGCTACTCAGTTGTGCAAAATTAGTGTTTCCTCTTTCAGATACTGCTCAGTTGGCGTTAAGAGGATGTTGTGCAGACTTACTATTTATAGCAGCTTCCTATTTTTAGCAAGTCTATCTTTTGGCAGCATCTGTCTAGCAGCAGTTCAATCCTTTGCAATTCAGTGTTCAGTTTGGCTTTTTGTTGTTTTGATGTGAAGTTACTATTTATAGCAGTTGGCTATTTTTAGTAAGTCTAATTTTGGCAGTGGCATCATCAGCAGTTCAGCTCAAGTCATTTTGCTATCCATCAGTTTCAGTATTGGCATTGGTTTTGGTTATCTCCATGGACTGAGTTTTTATACTTAGTCAATTTCATGTTTTTCAGTTGTACCCCACGCCTAGGCTTAATAACTTCATGTTGTTTTAAAGAGGGGTCATTAAGGGGTCATGTTGAGCATTTAATGATTTAAATAAATGCTTTATTGTTGCAATTTGGAAATGGACGCCTAAAAGGAAAGTTGAATAATGTTTTATTATTTCAAAAAGTAAATGCTTAAAGGTGGCGTCCCTCTTGGAAGTTGAAGTGATTCGACTTCTTGGAATTTGAAGTGTTTCATTTGCCAATTGAAACTTATATATTGCTGCTGTTTTAAGAGCTGATTATCTTTGGAAAATTATATCGAAATGCTGCTGGATTGAATTCATAACCCATCTAAGGGGAAGCTTAGCAATTCTACTCCATTCTTCGGGCCTGAAACTATGGTTCCCTAGATGGTGGATTGAGAGTGTGCTTCATTCAGAAGTGCATATTGTGCATCAAGTTGAAGATTTTGATTTTATTTTGGAGTCTCTAATTTTTTAGAGAGGTCGCCCTCTCCTAGGGCCGTACCAATTTCTTGTGCTGGTTTTGGTGTCTTGTGCCATCCATTAATCAATGTTTTTGCATTAATGTACTCTTGGGTGAAGGGCGCCATATCCTAGAGGGTTTATTTGTGTTTTGATGATGCTTAAGTTTGCTGGTCTGCATATTGGTTGCTGCTTTTACATATATCATACTCAACTTTCCCATGTTATGCACTATTTCTTGGGTGATTATGCTTCTAGTGCTATGTGCATTCGATTTGGAGGAGATAGGAGCTCTTTGGATGGAGATTTGAACAAATGAGTGGAGATTACTTGCTGGTCTGAACATTTAGTTTGCTGGTTCTGTAAATCAGACCTGGTAATTCCCTTCTCTTGCTATGTTTCCTTGAAATTTCTACTCAAATTTGTAATTGGGAATGTAGTATAAACATTGCAAAAGTTTGGAGCAGATTTGCTATTGCAGATTCATTGTAACAAACATTTTGTACTTGCAGATACTTAGCATTGTAAGGCTGAAACAGTAGTACTGTTAAGTCATTTATATTTCTGCAACTACTTTGTGATTTAACTCAAACATTTGTAACCCCTGGATGGTTTACCGCCAGTGTGGAAAAAGAACTTGTTAATCTCTTTTTGTACCCACTGAAAAGTGGTGAATTCCCACTCACGAGTGGATGCCCGCCGCAGCGGATGAATTAGTTTGTTTTGTAATCTCTTCCCCCCATTGAATTAGTGGAAATGCGGAAATCTTTCATGGCTGGTTCACCACCTAGCTCCATTCAATTGTAATTTCATTTCAGTTATTGTTTAGTTTTCTCCGCCATATGACAACACCTCTCCTTCTTTGGGATTGAGTGTGCATTCTTGGCATTGAGATCATTTTAAATTGGTTTTCAATTTTGGAGCTAACGCTAATCATTGGCGTAGTGCTGGTTTGTGTTGTGAAATTTCCAAGAAAAAACTAAGGGGCATATTTCAACCAACTATTACAACTTGATATTTTTTCTCTCACAAAGAATGGATAAGAACGAGGCAAGAATAGAAAGAAAACTCGAAGAAAGCCTCAAGTTCACTGTTGCTTTTGAGTTCTATTCTTGGAAAATATCGCTGCCCCAAAGAGGTGACTCATTTAGGAAACTCAATCTGCCAAAAAACTGATTTGTTCTTGATTTCAAGTGGAGAGTGTTGCATGTTGAAAATCTTGATTTTTGACTGTAAGCTTGACTAGGTTCGGAAATTTTTTGCATAGATTGTAGAAAATAGAATGCTGATTTGCCCGGAAAAAACAATTTCTTTGAAGAAAGCTAGGACCTGGGTTTTGTAGAGAATCTTGTTTTGGAGAAACCTAGTTGATCAAATTTCAAAAAAACTGAGGATTTCTCGAAAAAGTGTGAAAAAAGAAGATTCTTGAAAACTTGAAATTTTTCAAAGTTGAAGAGAGCCAAAAATCAAGCGGACCTAGATGAATGAATTTTGAAAAAGATGACGCCCTTCTTTTGAAAAGTGATGCCTTGAAAAAATAAAGCATGAAAAAGTGAGCCTCTATGCATCTTGATCATGAAAATATGAAGAACTTCGGAAAAGCATCATGTTTTGGCCTTCAAATCTTGATGAGAAGAAAAAGATACATTTCTTCCTTTGGATGCCAACCTGCAAAAAGTGAATAATGAATGCCAAAGACATCTTAAATAGGTTTTGAGGATAAATAAAACGCTTTATTCTCCAGCTTTAAATCAATCTTGAGAAAGTTCGTCGCATGTGGACATTGTTTGGAATGTTGAAGGATAAAATTTGAAAATTTCTCTAAGGCACGGATTCTTGGGCACCCCTCTTGGTAGACTTAGCCATTTTCTTGAAATTTTCAACTTTTTGCTTGCTTTTGACCTCAGTTTGATCCTCAATTCTGGGTGCTTAGTGAATCCTGTGAACTGGCTGATGATCTTGTTGCGGAGCTTGATTGAATCTGAGATGATTGTGCTGGAGACTGCAACCTCGAAAATTTGAATCCGAGGTCTCCAAATCTTGGGCGCCCTTGGCTACCTGGGGCGCCCATCTTTAGAAGAGTTAGTCAAATTTTGATATTCTTCAATTTTACACTGCTTTCTATTCTTCAGATGAATTCTCAATTCCGGATGCTTGACTGACCCGATGAACCGACCATCAGGTTCGTTGGATAGCTCGGAGAATTTTGAGGGGGGTCTTCTAGGAGTGGCTGGCTCAGAAAAGCAATTTTAGGGGGTGAAAAGCTTGGGCGTCCCTGGCTAGTTGGGGCACCCAACTCCTCCAGAGTTAGTTTTTTTTTAGATTTTATCTTTCTTTTGACTTTTCTCTGCCTGTTCGATCGACAATATCTAATGATTGACAAATCTTCTGAGTTCACCATTGATTTCGTTGGCGAGCCTGCTAGAATCTGAAGAAAAGCTATGAAGACTGCAAACCCTAATTTCAACTTCCAGGCACTCAAATGCTTGGGTGCCCCTGGCTACCTGGGGCGCCCATGATCACCAGACTTAACCATTTTTTCGTGAATTTCATCCTTCAAATTTGTACCTCATGTTATGTCCTCTGTTTGATCTGAATTTGTTGACAACTGACGAGTCTGATGATCAGGCTAGGGTATCCACTGGAAAGCTTACATAATTTTGAAGACAATGAGCATTTTTTCCAACCCCAATCTTTGGATTTGGTGGCTCAAAACCCTAGGTGCCCTTGGCTAGCTGGGGCACCCAAATTCCCAGACTTAGAATATTTTTGATGATTTTCCCAATTTCCAATTTGACCTTTGATGAAGACTTCTCCGTTCGATCTGAGATTCCGATTGATTGATTGATCTGATGGCCTTGTTGCTGGATTCATTGCGGAGGCAGAGGAATTCTAAGCAAGATACCTTAGGAGCATAAACCCCAACAACAAAATTTGATAGCTTGAAATGATGGGCGCCCCTGGTACTCTCCAGATATAGTTTTTATTTTGCATTTTTCAACTTTCCACTTTCTCCTGCACTTTCCGCTTCGTGCTCGGTAGCCGGAGATTAAAGAATGACTAAGGTAGAGAATCCCAGGCGCCTTGACGAGGCAGGGGCGCTTGAACTCTCCAAACTTTGTCAAAATTTTGCAATTTTCATGAATTCATAACATCCCTCCATTCTTCGTTTTGCGTGCATGTTCATCATTTCTCATCTTTTGTAGTGCCCAAGACTTAGAATTTGACAACTGGTAGTTAAGCAACCTCCATTGATGACCTTGGAGCTCTTGATTTAGCTTCTAAAAAAATAGAATAGAACCACTAGGGAAAAATTGATCTTTTGACGATTTTGACTGGACCAGCTTGTTGAGGAAGTATTTTAGCCAATCAAAATCAGTTGGAACCCCTGGAGTCAGGCATTCTATGTTTTATAAATTTTCTATTTTAAGAAAAATTTGCCATCATCCATTTGAGAAGAAACCTAGAAAAAAGTCTATTTTTACAAACTTTCTAATTTTAGAAAATTTCCTAAAATTTAGGGCTGAAAAACTGAGATTTGGGATTTGTAGACAAGGTTGCTCTAAGCAGACCTAGATCCTCAGATTTTGAAAATTTTGAGTTTTTGACTCTCATCACTCATGTATGACATGTAAAATCCATTTTTGAATCTTTTGACAGTTTTTTAATAAGACTTTTGATTGTTTCTTCAAAATGCCTAAGTGTAGCAAAATTTTTAATTTGGGGTACAACAAGGACCCAAACGAAAGGATGTGCCGAGCATGTCACCACCTGGATCCCAAACCACCACATCCTTACATCCGCCAAACATGAGAAGATGGAAGTATCTCAAAGTTCTCGCAACACAAAACCATTCTCCAACTTCTGTAGGTCTCTTATGGATGTGAAGAATACCAAGAATACCCATCATAGGTGCTGGAAAATGTATAGCAGCTCCTCCCAGGTTGCTGTTATGAAACAAATCAGCAACCTTACGACTGAAAATATGACCTACGGGGATGCAAATAATACCGCCAAGGTCATAGGGTGATAGAGTATCAACCCTATGCCGCTCTCCCATGATGAGGAGATGATTCAACTCTCCTCGAAACTCATGAACAACTGCTGTCCTCCAAAAGTTATGAAAGAAATTTATGTTCCATGAAGTAGGATAGCCATCTCCTTGTTAGAAGAATTGTCATTGATGTCACAACTTGATCAGGATAGTGATGTTATACAGCATAAAGTCTATGAACATTGATGTCACAGCTTGATCACAGATCGAATCAATCTTTGTTGAAGACAAGATTAAAATTAAAGAATAAAGTGTAGTCAAATAAAATGCTACAGATTGAAATGATGTTGAAGCTAAGTTGTCTCTTGACCCCATTCTAAACAAAACCGATCTGAAGTCAAACAAATGTTGTGAAGAAGAAGCCCGATTCTCATGTTGTAGCTGCAAATTAATTAAAATCTGGTGATGCGAATTAATCAAAAGGATAGCTGCCCAGCCAACCACAAAATTAAAGTCATTTGTTAAGAAGTTCATTTATGAAGAAACATGATACCAAAAAAGGCGCGATTAGAAGAAAAAAGACGCGGTTCTAAGTAAGGACGCAATTAGAAGAAAAAGACTTTTTGAAGTATCATGACGTCTTTTTGTAAAGACGTGGGTCTTATCCAGATATCTTCTAAAAAAATAAAAGGTCAGGTCTGGGTTCTTTTTGAATAGACGTGTTTTTTCTTTGAAAAGATATCGACCTTCTAAAAATGCGATCTGTTTATTAAAAAATTGATGATTAATTCCAAAAGACGTGTTAAAGAAAAGGTAAAGAGAGCAGTGCAAATACGTATCTCATAAAAGGACAAAAGACAAGACCACGTGGCAGTCATGGAAGGAAAACTAAAGATACGCATCCCTTGAGTTTGAAATATACGTCTCCAAAGATAAAATTATTTGTTTCAAAAGGATGCGCCTCTTAACATCTAAAAACTTACATCTGGAAAGATGTGTTCCCTTATCGGGCATTTTCAAGGCAAATACATTTTCAAAAAGGACGTGTTTTCTTTCATGGTTTGGCTTTCTCTTTGTGTGCTCCTTTGCTAAAAGGCACAACCATTCGCTGCTGTGTTTTTTTTTAAATTGATCTGTTTATTAAAAGAAAAACAGAAACAAAATAGAAACACACTAAAAATCATTAGGTCAGAAATTCTGGATTAATGAAGAGGTATGAGTGAAAGTTAAAAAGACAAAGGTGCGATCTTTCATCAAGAGGCACAATTCTGAATCAAAGTATATATTTGGAAAATCCTTTTAGTTTGAAGACGTGGTTGTGAAGTTCAAATAGTCTAAATCAGAAGCCTATCTTCTTGTGTGGGCTGAGTGTGAGAATTTACATCACAAAGGCAGATTGGAGGATTGGCAGAGTGCAGATCTGATTGACTTTATTTGGTTCATCCATCAAGTCAAGGTTTGGTGCCTTGCATTAGGGGCTGGTGCTCTTTGTAGGCAGGTGTCTACTAAATTTTGGAGAGGTCTAGGTGTTCCTTGTAGGTTATATGCTACTAAATCATCTTGGTATAAATTTGTAGGTTGGTGCCTACTTCAAAAATATTTTTTAATAAAGATATATCAATTTGAGGAAATTGGGTCATATCAAAAATTGATTGTAATAAGTTTGAAAAGAGTAAAAATAAAATTTGTATTTGATTTACTTATTCACCCCCCCCTCTCAGTAAATCTTTTGTGCTCTTCAATTGGTATCAGAGCAAGGTCCTTCTTGAAAGCTTAATTGCTTGAAGGAGATCCTTAAGAGCACATATGGCGAATCTAAGCAACACTGTGAAAGCACCCATCTTTGATGGGACTAATTATGCATTCTGGAATATCAAGATGGAAGCATACTTGAATGCACTTGGATTTGATGTATGGCAATCTGTTGTTGATGGGTACTCACCTCCAGCCACTCCTCCAACGGATCAAGCAGGGAAAAAGAGAAGTGAAAACAATGCAAAGGCTAAGCATGCTCTTCTTTGCAGCCTAACAGATTGTGAGTTTACAAAAGTCATGAGATGCAAATCAGCAAAAGAGATTTGGGACAAACTTCAGAATATTTATGAAGGAGATGCAAAGGTTAAGAAAGCAAAGTTGCAAACTCATAGAAGAAAGTTGGAGACTCTCAAAATGGAGGATGATGAAGATATTGCCTCATATTTTCTTCGTGTTGATGAAACAGTGAATATCATGAGGGGACTTGGTGAAGAGATCAAAGACGACTTCATTATTGACAATATTCTAAGATCTCTTTCTACAAAGTTTGAAGCCAAGGTTGCAGCATTGGAGGAATTAACAAACTTGGATCAGCTAACCAAAGATGAATTACATGGAATCCTTGCTGCTTATGAGATGAGGATTGAAGGAAGATCACCACAAAAGGAAGTCTCATTCAAAGCATCCAAAAAGGGCAAGAACAAGCATGAAGAAAAGGATGAAAAATCAAGTGATGAAGCTGAATCTTACTTCATGGGTAAACTTAAGAAAGGAAAAGGAAAATATAAAGGAAAATTTCCGTTTAAATGCTTCAATTGTGGAAAAGTTGGACATTATGCCTCAAAGTGTCCTCAAAATGAAAGCAGCTCTAGTGAAGAAGAAAAGGAAATCAGCAACAAGAAAAAGGGAAAGAAGAATTTCAACTCAAAGAAGAAATTTCAAAAACATAAGAAGAGTTTCTATTCAAAGAAAGATAGCAGCATCTCTGAAGAACAAAGTGTAGATAGCTCAAGCAATGAGGAAGATGAAATATTGTTTATGGCTGAATGTGAAGAACAAAATGTTGATCTAGAATGTGAAGAAGAAGAAGAGATAGATCCAGATGGAAATGAAGGAGAGGAGGTAGATCTTGAAGAAGAATTGCACTATGCTTACAAGAAAAATGAAGACTTGAAGAAGAAGGCTGCCAAGTACAAGTTGAAGATCAAAGAGATGACAAATGACTTGGAGAATTCAAGGAAAACCATTGAAGATTTGAGAGCTCAAATCATGGAAGCTGAAAGAAATGAAGAAGAATTGAAAAACAAACTCAATACAAAGGAGATGAAATGTGACAAGCTGGAGCAAGAGATAGCATTGCTAAAGTTGGAATTGGAGAAAACAAAGGCTCAACACTCAAAGATTGATAAAGAATCCAGCAAGCTGATTGAGCTAATGAAGGCTCAAGATTTTCTTCAAAGCAAAATGGGAGGTAGTTTTGAAGAACAATCCAAGAAGGTCACTAACTCCAAAGAAGATTTCAAGACTTTCTCAAAGCAAGGTGAAGAAGATTGGATAAGTGCTGATTCTAAAAGAAGATTGAATAGTAGGCACATCTATGCATTTTATGGCCATTGTTTTCTATGTAACAAATTTGGGCACAAGGCCTTAAATTGTAAAAATAAAGTGAAAAATAGTTCTAGCTACCTTAGGAGAGATTATAATCCTTTCACACCATTAATGGACTATAATAATCTATGCTACAATTGTAATAACCTTGGGCACAAAGCACAAGCTTGTAGGACAGTGTTTAATGACTCTCCAAAACAAAACCAAAGGGTAGACAAGTCTATTAAAAGGAAAGAAATACCTATCAAAATATGGAGGAAAAAGGAGAAATCAATGTTCATCCAAACAGCCTTACATGCTGAAAGTAAGAAGGATAGATGGTACATTGATAGTGGGTGCTCAAGGCACATGACAGGTGACGAGAAAATTCATCTCTCTTGAACCTACTGATGAAGGAACAGTAAGATTTGGTGATAATACAAGAAAACAAATAAAAGGAAAAGGAACACTTAGTCTAGATAATGGGAGAACAAAAACAGAAAATGTTTTGTATGTTAAGGGCCTAAAAGAAAATCTTCTAAGTGTTAGTCAACTTTGTGATCAAGGACATAGTATCACATTTCTTTCTAATACATGTGATATCAAGAAAGATGGAAAGCTGGTTGCTCAAGCTGAAAGGAAACATAATTTGTATATCTTAAAGGAGATAAGTTGTGAAAGTTGCAACTTAGTACAAGAGGATGAAAGTTGGTTATGGCACAAGAGGCTAGGCCATCTAAACTTTGATAATATTGTCAAAGTTAGCAAATCAAATGCTGTGAGAGATATGCCAAGGATAACAAAACCTTCTAATATCATTTGTAGAGAGTGTCAACTTGGAAAGCAAACAAAGTCAAGCTTTAAGTCTAAGGAGCATTCTTCATCAAAGCCATTAGAACTCATACATACAGATCTTTGTGGGCCAACCAAATCCAAGAGCATGAATGGAGAAAGATATTTTATGTTGCTGATTGATGACTTCTCAAGAATGACTTGGGTTGCATTTTTGAAAGAAAAATCTGAAGCTTTTGATAAATTCAAAGCTTTCAAAGAGCTGGTTGAAAATGAAGCAAACAGCAAGATAAAATGCCTTAGATCAGATCGAGGAGGAGAATTCACATCAAAGGAATTTGAAAATTTCTGCATAGAACATGGAATTAAAAGGCAATTTTCTGCAGCAAGAACCCCTCAACAAAATGGGGTTGTAGAAAGGAAAAATAGGACGGTTCAAGAAATGGCAAGGGCAATGCTAAATGAAACCAAGATAGCAGATTCTTTTTGGAAGGAAGCAATTCATACAGCAGTTTACATCTTGAATCGTGCACAAATAAGAGTGAACAATGAGAAGACACCATATGAACTTTGGAAAGGTAGACCAGCAACTGTCAAGTACTTCAAAATTTTTGGAAGCACTTGCTACATTAGAAGAGATGAAGAAGATTTGAGCAAATTTGACACAAGAGCAGATGAGGGAATCTTTCTTGGCTACTCATCAAAAAGTAAGGCATATAAATGCTACAACAAAAGAACTCACAAAATTGTTGAAAGTGCTAATGTAAGAATTGATGAAGGAAAGCAATTCAAAGAAGTTGGACAAAATGATCACCATGTTCAAACTATAAATGATGAAGATAAAGAGGATGAGGACTCCCAAGAAGAAGAAAAGGAGAAAGAGACAAGGGAAGAAGAATCTTCACAAAAGACTCCCATGAAGACACCAAAGACACCTTCCAAGTTTGTTCAAAAGAACCATCCTGAAGATTTGATTCTTCAAGATAGATGTAGATCTACAAGGAAAATGGTGAATTACAATGAAGATTGTCATGCGGCATTCCTATCTCAAGTTGAGCCCAAAACTTTTGAAGAAGCAAGCAAAGACAAAAGTTGGATTGATGCAATGAATGAAGAATTGGATCAAATAGAGAAAAATGAAACTTGGGAAATTGTTCCAAGACCAAAAGATAAGAATGTAATTGGCACAAAATGGGTTTTTAGAAACAAATTAAATGAAGATGGTCAAGTTACAAGGAACAAAGCAAGGCTAGTGTGCAAGGGCTATGCACAAGTTGAAGGAGTAGACTTTGAGGAAACCTTCGCACCAGTTGCAAGGATTGAAGCAATTGGAATGTTTTTATCCTATGCAAGTCACAAGAAGTTTAAGGTGTATCAAATGGACGTCAAATCTGCTTTTCTTAATGGAGATCTAGAGGAGGAAGTTTTTATTGAACAACCCGAAGGCTTTCTATTATCAGAAGACAAGGATTATGTGTGCAAGTTAAAGAAAGCTCTCTATGGGCTTAAACAAGCTCCAAGAGCTTGGTATTCTAGACTTGACAAATATCTCAAAGAGCAAGGTTTCAAAAGAGGAGATGTAGACAGCAATCTATACATCAAAGAAGAGGATGGACACTTATTGATTGTGGTGGTATATGTAGATGACATCATTTTTGGTGGAGACAAGGATAGAATGTGCAAAGAATTTTCATCATGTATGCAAAAAGAGTTTGAGATGTCAATGTTGGGAGAATTATCCTTCTTCCTTGGGCTGCAAATTTCACAATTAAGCAAAGGTATTTTCATCTCCCAAACCAAATATGTGAAAGAAATGTTAAAAAGGTTTAGGATGGAAGATTGCAATCCTGTTAGTACTCCTATGGTTACAGGTTGCAAGCTAAGTAAAGATGATGAATCCCAAGATGTGAATCAAACACTTTATAGATCAATGATTGGAAGTTTGTTGTATCTAACTTCTACAAGACCAGACATAATGCAAGCTGTTGGAGTTGTGGCAAGATTTCAAGCAGCACCAAAAGAGACACATGTTCATGCAGTAAAGCGTATATTCAAGTATTTGAAAGGCACAATGGAATATGGTCTATGGTACCCTAGTAGCAATGATTTCACCCTTGAAGCATTCACAGATGTTGATTGGGCTGGCAATGTGGATGACAGAAAAAGTACAAGTGGAGGAGCCTTTTTTCTTGGAGGAAATCTAGTGTCTTGGATAAGCAAAAAACAAGAATCAGTCTCTCTATCTACAGCAGAAGCTGAATATATTGCAGCAGCAGCATGTTGCACTCAACTTTTATGGATGAGGCAAACTTTAAAAGACATCAAAGTGGAGTATGATCATCCCTGCACTATCTATTGTGATAATACTATTGCAATCAATATTTCCAAGAATCCAGTGATGCACTCAAGAACCAAGCACATACCTATTAAGTATCACTTTTTGAGAGAACAAGTAGGAGAAGGACAAGTGTGTTTAGAATACATAACTACAAAAGAGCAAACTGCTGATATATTTACTAAACCACTTCCAAGAGATACATTTGAATATCTAAGGGACAAATTGAGAGTTGTTCCACATCCATCAAATTAATTGATGGAAGCATGTATTCAGGGGGAGCTACGCACAAAATCTTGTAGCTTCATGGAGCTGAGATATTGTTAGAAGACTGAAATATTCCGAGCCAATTTTTTTTTATTTTTACCAAGTACACAACAATGCAGAGAGCACCCGTTAGGGTTAGATAATTCAAACCAGCAGATTACAAATAACTCGTTGCCAAGAATGCGCACTCAATCTCAACAAGAGAGAGGCTGTCATATGGCAAGAGGATCGTCAGTGCCTTAAACAAAATGCAACTGAAGGTAACTCTAACCAAGAATGTGTCCGCGAAGGACGATCATATGGTCAGAGGATCTTCTACGCTACAAGTACTGGAAACAAACTCAACACCAAGCATGTGCTACCCAATCCAGTATGGAAAGGAGGCGACCATATGGTGGAGTGCTAAGAATTACAATGCAATTAAGGGAAATAAGCAAGAATGCTGAAGTACTCGACGTCAAGAATGTGCTTTCCAACCCGAGACGGAATGGGAGCTACCATATGACGGAGATATAAAGAAAGACAATAGACTGGGCAAGGATCAGTCTCTTCCACGAAATGTAGGAAATATAAATAAGAGCTTACAAATGTGAATATTGGCTGGTTAGTACTACTAACAGCCTTACAATGTAATATATCTCCTGCAAGCACGATGGATTAGAGTGATAATCACACTGCTGAAATGTAGAGCTACTCCAGAACGATTAATATGACTAAGACAGACAATCCCAGCCCTATTAATAATTTTACTAAGTTTGATATGACAGATCTGCAGTTAAGAATGGTGAAAACAGCAACTCCAGAACTCACTTAAATGCTCATATCTCTCTCAATACTCACTCATTTAACTTGAAATCAGTTGCAAAACATTCTAATGATGATGACAATGAAGATGGATCACAAAAACTTCTCACAAAGACCCCTATTTATTTTGCACGACTTCCAAAGCACTTACGAAGTGAAATTGCCTGCAAGCAAGGGCAATTTACTTTAGATAATTCATAGACTTCAAATAAAATTCTGGAAACTTGCACATATGGTCGCCCTACATGGGAAAATAGATTGGAACAATACCCAGAACAATATTATTTCTGTTTCTTGAGTTGTGAGTAAAAACAACCTACAGCCATACAAACCAGCAACTCTAAAATTGACAGAAAATACAATAACTCAACTACGGAATGTGAGAAGAACCAACTACAATGAAAGGAAACCAACTACAACTAAACCTCTCAACTAGTTGTTGTCTTTCAAGCAAGAAGAAGAGCCAAGCTAGGAGGCTTACATTCCTCGAAGCAATCCCAAAGCCAATCCGGCAGCATAACTTTGCAAATTCATCAGATAAACAAAATGAGGACCCCGAGCTCCAATTTATAACTTTAGAAGAGCTTTCTAGAAACCTCCAAGAAGGGCGCCACCTCAAAGATTCTTTTAGGTCATTGACTTGTCTTTTGTCTTCACCCTCAGGATGGCGTACTTGCTTAAGAAGATAAATTTCACTTTTTAAATAAAATATTTGGCTCACCCAAAGTTGGCGTCCAAACTCCTTGAGCAATATTTGGCTTTAGAAATATTAAAATATTTCCTCCATGTGAAAATACCCTTCAATGCCCCCCTTTTAAAGACAATATTAATTCATGATGCTAGAACAAGGAATTATAATGTTAAATTATAACATTATAATATAAAATATCTTATATCACCATGGAAATGCATCAGAAGCCAAATTCAACCATACCGTCTGAACAGACTACCAAAGTGGAGCCAACTGATTAGGAGTCAACAAGTCAATTGCTAAAAATATAATTTACTAAAAATAGTAAATTCATGTAATTGCTTAGAATGCCGAATTGAAACCACCAACGCGAAGCTCTCAGAAAACCCAGAAGGAATCCGCAATCCAAGTTCAACAATTCCAAAAGAAGACTCCGCAAAAAGACGAAAACATCCTCCAAGAAGTTTGGAAACCCTGATTCGAGCTTCTGCTTAGCCTACGAGTTTCCAAAACTAGGCTAAATCCAAATGAAGAGCGTAGGGCTAAATTGGGGACATTACAAAGACCCCTTGCCATTGATGTCAAAGGGGGAGAATTTGGACTCAGGGGGAGTAGTAAGAAGAAGATCAAGGTTGCCATTAAAGAAGTTGCCATCAATGACAAAGGGGGAGATTGTTAGAAGAATTGTCATTGATGTCACAGCTTGATCAGGATAGTGATGTTATACAGCATAAAGTCTATGAACATTGATGTCACAGCTTGATCACAGATCGAATCAATCTTTGTTGAAGACAAGATTAAAATTAAAGAATAAAGTGTAGTCAAATAAAATGCTACAGATTGAAATGATGTTGAAGCTAAGTTGTCTCTTGACCCCATTCTAAACAAAACCGATCTGAAGTCAAACAAATGTTGTGAAGAAGAAGCCCGATTCTCATGTTGTAGCTGCAAATTAATTAAAATCTGGTGATGCGAATTAATCAAAAGGATAGCTGCCCAGCCAACCACAAAATTAAAGTCATTTGTTAAGAAGTTCATTTATGAAGAAACATGATACCAAAAAAGGCGCGATTAGAAGAAAAAAGACGTGGTTCTAAGTAAGGACGCAATTAGAAGAAAAAGACTTTTTGAAGTATCATGACGTCTTTTTGTAAAGACGTGGGTCTTATCCAGATATCTTCTAAAAAAATAAAAGGTCAGGTCTGGGTTCTTTTTGAATAGACGTGTTTTTTCTTTGAAAAGATATCGACCTTCTAAAAATGCGATCTGTTTATTAAAAAATTGATGATTAATTCCAAAAGACGTGTTAAAGAAAAGGTAAAGAGAGCAGTGCAAATACGTATCTCATAAAAGGACAAAAGACAAGACCACGTGGCAGTCATGGAAGGAAAACTAAAGATACGCATCCCTTGAGTTTGAAATATACGTCTCCAAAGATAAAATTATTTGTTTCAAAAGGATGCGCCTCTTAACATCTAAAAACTTACATCTGGAAAGATGTGTTCCCTTATCGGGCATTTTCAAGGCAAATACATTTTCAAAAAGGACGTGTTTTCTTTCATGGTTTGGCTTTCTCTTTGTGTGCTCCTTTGCTAAAAGGCACAACCATTCGCTGCTGTGTTTTTTTTTAAATTGATCTGTTTATTAAAAGAAAAACAGAAACAAAATAGAAACACACTAAAAATCATTAGGTCAGAAATTCTGGATTAATGAAGAGGTATGAGTGAAAGTTAAAAAGACAAAGGTGCGATCTTTCATCAAGAGGCACAATTCTGAATCAAAGTATATATTTGGAGAATCCTTTTAGTTTGAAGACGTGGTTGTGAAGTTCAAATAGTCTAAATCAGAAGCCTATCTTCTTGTGTGGGCTGAGTGTGAGAATTTACATCACAAAGGCAGATTGGAGGATTGGCAGAGTGCAGATCTGATTGACTTTATTTGGTTCATCCATCAAGTTAAGGTTTGGTGCCTTGCATTAGGGGTTGGTGCTCCTTGTAGGCAGGTGTCTACTAAATTTTGGAGAGGTCTAGGTGTTCCTTGTAGGTTATATGCTACTAAATCATCTTGGTGTAAATCTGTAGGTTGGTGCCTACTTCAAAAATATTTTTTAATAAAGATATATCAATTTGAGGAAATTGGGTCATATCAAAAATTGATTGTAATAAGTTTGAAAAGAGTAAAAATAAAATTTGTATTTGATTTACTGATTCACCCCCCCCCTCTCAGTAAATCTTTTGTGCTCTTCACTCCTATCAACTTATGGAGTAAAACTCCGTCATTGCGGGCTGGAACACCAATGCCATCATGCTCCTAAGGACCAGAACTCCATTGATTCTTCATCCCTCCAAGTGTATGCCACACATGGGTAAGTGCCTCCATCGAGAATCCCTCAAGTAAGGAAGTAGCAAACTCTACCAAAGAGTCATCTGCATGATGAGACTTTGATTCCCGTACCTGTATACAACTATCTGGAGGAAACAAAGTAGGGAGTTATGTAGGTTTTGATTCCATCTTATAAAGATGGAAACATGTCATCCCAAAGTGGATTATATAATTCCTGAGCCAACCCACATTTATGCATCATCAAACCATCCGTGTGTGCGCTAGAAGAGAAATGATGAGCACTCCTTAATATGCAGTCAAGGTGAAATCCCCTGCTTGCACCAATGGAAGACCTAAATAGTCATTGGGATTCCATGTCTCATCATTCCCATCACACGAATCAGGAGGTGGCTCACATCTCAAATCATGAAGGGAAGATTTGGTATTAGCTCCATGTTACATTCCCTCTAACTTAAACATGTTTATGACAATGGAATTATGGTCGTTATGTTAGTTGCAAGTAACTGCTTTTCATGAGAATGTGAAATTGTGGAAAGAATAATTGTTTATATATCGTAATTTCAAATATGAATGATTTTCTTATCTATGCAAGTGGTTTACCCTATTCATGTGAAAATGAATGTGATCATGAGATTATATATATATATATATATATATATAGTCCATGTCAGTGGATGCAGGATTGCCGACGCCATGAGAGAAAGGGAAATATCATCAGGGAGAGGTCGTGGTTAACAAGGGATCAAAATTATCATCACACCTTGAGTCGGCGTAGGACAACTATATTGACGTCATAACCTTGGCTATAACCATTTAATTAAATTATAAGAAAATAAGTCAATTAAGTAATAAATATCATCAATTTCCTCTTAAATGCCTTTTTGGAAATATAAAATGAAAGTTAAATAATTATTTAAAACAATGTAATAACTTGCATAATCGAGAGTTTTGGAAGGAGGAAAGACCGGTTATGTGAGAAGGTAACTTCCGCCATTGTGGGCCTCTCTTCTTGATCGAAACAGCTGGGAGGTCATGCAAACTCCTTGAGGGATGGCATTGTATTTGTCTTGGGAGATTCATTCGACACCTCTCTCCCACGCAGCTTACTCACTGATCATTATTGTTGTGCATTCGCATTTTCATTCGTGGAAGGGGATTGTCTTGCTTGATAATGGTGATTACCTCAGTCACAACTCCTATTCCGCTTTCTCTGCTAGTTTCAAATCTTCACTCCATCACCGTATTTCTTGCTTAGACTTTCTTCTTCATTCATATCGAAAAGCTCTTCCCTTCTGAGTCGCGCTGAAACTTCATTCTATTCTTTTTTCTGAACCTCGAATAATACATGAGCGAAATCTTACTAAATCGAAGGATAATAAAAAAAAGGGGGTTCTGTTTCAAGTGTGTCTGCGGCAGCTTAGGTCATGCGGTCTTTCTTACTTTCTCACTTTGTTAAAAGTCATCAATTTTGTAACTTCTAGTCATAGAGGCAGCTTCAGATGCCGTAGTAGATAGCATTTGGAGGTGATGTCTTAAAAGAAATTGTCAAGCTCCGGGTTCATCTTTGAGCTTCAAATTTCATATCTATCAGGCACGTAATTAGTAACTGATATTGTGAATTAAGTCTAACAACGAAGATCTTTTTCTTATTTTAATTCCCAGGATGAATTATATACCTCAATGCATTGTTTTGGCTGTGAGAAGGTTATTGGATAGTCGGTTCATAATATCTCTGTTCTTGGCAACGAAAGCTATTTCATCATAATCTGTAGAGATGAAGACTTGCATTTTATTTTTGTTCTTTGTGATCAATGCCGATCCTGTAAGCTTGATTGAATCACCAATATTATTCTCTGTTGTCACCATAGCCTAGCTGAGCACTTCTTTTCCTCTGTCGTATTAAATTTGAGATGGATTGGGTCATCTTTCTTTTCACGAATCTGAGTTTTAATGTGAAACTTGTTTATGAAATTGAAAACCCTCTTGTCAATCAACTCTTTCTTATATTGAACCTTGTGGTTAAGATTTAACCTCATATTAAGAGAAAAATGGCAAACAAACCTGTCATTGTGAATTAGACCTAGACCTGAGAATAACTTGAGCTGAGAATAGTTAAAGTGTTTTGATGCAAGAAAGACTATGCTTGTGATTTCTTGAGAGGAATTTTGGCTTGAGCTTGTATGGGTTGTTGATCTAGTATTTGAAATACTTCCCTTGGTCTAGCCGACCTTGAATGTTGGTTCAAGGTTCCCTTTTAAAATGTTCTATTGATTCTTTGCCATGCCTTAGTCGAAGTATGCTTGTACTCTAAAATCTCTATTTTGGAAATGTGCCTTTTCTCACACCAATCTAAGATTCTCTAATCTGTAAAGTTCTTTAGGGGTGACAAGTTTGTCTATCTTTGTTTATGCTTTGAAAGAGACAAATTTTCTTTAGAAGTGAAAATATTATATTTTAAATCTCTCTCATAATGCCTTTGAAATCAGCTTAAACTTTAATTAAGAGAAATGCTTCTACCAATGTAATGTCCCCTTCTCATCAGTGATCAGCATTGGCATTCTTCAGTCTATTCCGGAACCCGTAGACTGGAATGAGGTGGAAATTAGGGTTTCATGGGCTTGGCTTTGTAGCATTTCATTTTATTTACTATTTTTAGTAAATGATGGTTGTGGCAGTATGCAGTTGGTTGTCTTCAGTCTTCTCTTCAGTGAGCATATTATTGGTTGTTTCAATATCTTCCTCTCAAGCCTTAATTGTTGAAATTTACTAAGTATTGGCATAAGTGTTATATTTTTCAATTGACCCCCTTGGCCTAAGGATACAACTTGCAAGTTGTTTTAAAAAGGGGACTTGAAGGGTATGCCTTGTCATAAGGTGATATTAATATTTTATATTTTTGAATTTATGCTTGGAGGAAAGTGGACGCCACTTTATGAGGAATATATTTTTATGAAATTTGAAAATAAGGAGAATTCAAATGGTTGTCTTTTGGCGTGCCAATTGAGGAAGTTGAAGAGTTTCTCATTTCTTATAAAATGAAGACATGACTCCAGCATTGGATATCCATCAATTACATTACTGTTATGCTGTCAAAATGACTATGGACATTTTGCTATTGCTTCGAGGATGCTACCTCCTAGCCCCTTCCCAATTTCGTGTTTGAAATACAACACCTAGTTGGAATATTGCTGCTTCTCACATCGGACTAGCAGATTGAGCAACAAAGGGTGTGAATTTTGGAGAATTCTACAGTTTTGAAGTTCCTGGTTTTTACACAGCTGAAGCTGAGTTTTGTTCATAACTTCTGAAGTGAATTTTATTTTGTTCTGGGTACTTTGGCCATACTTTAGTTATCTGAAGGCGCCACCTTTCACAAAATTTGGGAATTTATTTCCAAGTATTAAATTTTATATTGCAAAATCAATTTTCTTCATGGGCCGTACCATTTGATGATGCCTTGGGATTCGTGCCAAATAAACTAGAGTATTTGGAGGCTGTTTCTGGAGTCTAACTTGGGCGCCAGACTTGTAAGGTGCATTTGCAACTCGTTTCACGCCATTCGGAGAAGATTTGAGTGAGTTATGATATTTTCATTGATTCTCACAGTTGCAGATTGAAATTTCCAGTTTACTGTTTTTACATCAGTTTGTTGAAGTTCTGATTTCTGATTTATTAGCAGCTGTTAGAGGGTTAAAATACCATTGCAGATCATCTCTTAATCTTGTGTATGAAGAATTCTATATTTCCTATGTAATTTGCAGTTTATTCCACATTGTACAAACTGTAAACAGTAGTACTGTTCCAGTTTAATTGGCTGCAATTTCTTTCTGTTTCTTCTCACATAAGTCCCCTGGATGGTTTACCGCCAGTGAGGTTAATTTGATTGTAATATCTCATACGCATTCATAGTGGTGAATTCCCACAGCATTGTGGATGCCCGCCGCAGTGGATGAATTGCTTATTTTGTAATCTTTTCCCCCCACTGTTTGGTGGTAGCGTGGAATTGTTTTCTCATGGCTGGTTATCCGCCTAATAGTTCATAATTTCAATTTCTTAGACTCCGTCATATGTTAGCACCTCGCCCTCAGTGGGATCTTGAGTGCACATTCTTGACGTTGAGTAGTTCTTCTATTCAAAAAAAATAAAAAAAATAAAAATAAAAATTGGTTAGCATATTTCAGTGGTATCAGAGCAGAAGACCCTGCCATCCTGTGGCTGATTGCAGTAGTTAACTGATGAGTGACAGAGACACTAGGCCATACACTAGAAGTCAGGCCAGAAATCAGCATCAGTTTCCACCCGTTCCAGAGGCAGATACCTTCTCAGAAGTACTAAGAGACCTTGGTAAAATAGTGGAAGGTTCAGATAATTCAGTGGAAGTGGTTGATCACACAACTATCATAATGTCAGATTCAGTAAGAAGAGATAATGAAGAGAGGGATAGAGTGGAGAAAAAGTTTGACGGAATGATAGATATGATGTCTCGTTTGTTATCCAAGTTGGATCAGCAAGCAGCTCAGAGTATTATTTAGCCCCAAAATAACTCAGCTGGAGAAAATAGTGGAGTGAATGGAAATAATAATAGTGGCAGTCCTGAGGTGAATACTAGAGATAGAATTGTAGGTCAGCATACTACAATTCATAGTGGGTCATCCTCTAGACCCCTCTTTCCTGTTTTCACACCAAGGGAAGAGCAACAACCAATTGAGGCTACTCCAAACTTTGCTGATGATGCTCGTCAAGCCTATATGGAGTATGTGTCCTTACCTCTTGACTTGAGAGGAGCATGGACCTTTGATCAATTCATGAATCAAAGGAGTCGGAGAAATGGTGGTAGGAATGATCAACGGCCTCCTGCAGGCCCTAGAAATGATTTTTACCAAGCATTGGGAAAGATCACTATGGAACATTTTGATGGTGGTAACAAGTGTACAGCCAGGTCATGGGTGCAAAAGTTAGATAACTACCTCTCCCTTAGACCTATGCCGGAAGAAGATGCTATCAAATTTGCTACCTTGTACTTAGATGGCATAGCTCATGAATGGTGGACTCACGGTTTGGTCACTCTTGGCCACAACCTTATTCGCACTTATGGAGAGTTTACAAATAAGCTGATTGAGAGATTTGACACCAAAGATCCGGAATTGAAGTTTAGAGAATTGGCACAGTTGAAACAGCAAGGATCTTTAGAAAGTTATGTGGCTGATTTTCAGAGGTTGTCAGTAATGGTGCCCAACATTACTGAAAGAAGACTTGTAGTCCTTTTTGCTGAAGGTTTAATGGAGCCATTGAAGGGTTGGGTCAAAGCATTTGATCCTCCAACATTGGATGAAGCTATCAAGAAAGCTAGGAGCATGGAATTGGCAGCCCCAAGACCTAAATTTCACTCAAAAACATTCAGCCATAAGAAGGATAAAAAGCCATCTTCAAATCTGCCCAAGAAGTTTCCACCAAGGCTGTCCGAAGAGCTCAAAGAACAGCTTAGAAAGGATGGAGTTTGCTTCACTTGTCATGAGCCTTGGGTGAAAGGCCACCGTTGCTATGGAAGAGGCAAAGTAGTTCAAATGGAGGGCTATTCTGATTATGGATCAGAATCTGATTCGTCTGATCAGCAATACGAATCAGCAAGCAGTGAAGGTGAAGAAGTTCAAGAAGACAAGTCCGAAGAGGTTGGAGATAGTAGTGCTTTTGCACAACTATCCAGTTTTCAAAAGAATGAATCTTTTAGGGTTCATGGAGGTGTAAATTCACAAAGGATAGTTGCCCTAATTGATACTGGAGCAACTCACAATTTTATTGATGAAGGGCTAGTTGCTAGAAAAGGTTTAAAGACTGAAAATTTTGATGGTTTCAAAGTAATGGTAGCGGATGGTTTCACTATGTCTTGCACAAGGAGAATCCCTAATCTATCTTTGCAATTAGGGAATCATGAAATTAAGGATGATTTTTATGTGGTGGGTATAGGAGACACCGATGTTGTGTTGGGCATACAATGGCTGCGATCTCTTGGTGAGATCACATTGAATTTGCAAACCATGGAGCTGAAATTTCAGTCTAATGGAAAGAAGGTTGTTTTAAGAGGGATGTCAAATGGAGGCCCTCGAATTGTGTCTTTGAAAACGATGGAAAGGCTGATCCGCCATGATCAAGTTGAATGGGCTGCTGAATGTATGGTTTTACCAGCTGATCCGGTTGAGGAAAAAAGGCAATATCATCCTGATATTCAAGCCTTACTTTCAAAGAAAAGTAAAGTCTTTGGAAGCTTACCTCCTGGAAGACCTCCTGAAAGAGGGTCTGAGCATGTGATTGAGTTAGAAGAAGGAGCAAAACCAGTCATTACTACACCTTACCGCTATCCAAAGAGGCAGAAAGATGAAATTGAAAAAGCCATCAAGGAGCTGTTGGAAAGTGGTTTTATTAGACCAAGCAAGAGACCATTTGCTTCAGCAGTAGTGCTGGTCAAAAAGAAAGATGGTACAATGCGTATGTGTGTTGACTATCGCGCATTAAATCAGAAAACCATCAAGAATAGATATCCTATCCCTAGGATT
>VDFB02297054.1:152577-185049 GCA_007258455.2 Sequoia sempervirens | reverse complement strand
TGGTAACAAGTGTACAGCCAGGTCATGGGTGCAAAAGTTAGATAACTACCTCTCCCTTAGACCTATGCCGGAAGAAGATGCTATCAAATTTGCTACCTTGCACTTAGATGGCATAGCTCATGAATGGTGGACTCACGGTTTGGTCACTCTTGGCCACAACCTTATTCGCACTTATGGAGAGTTTACAAATAAGCCGATTGAGAGATTTGACACCAAAGATCCGGAATTGAAGTTTAGAGAATTGGCACAGTTAAAACAGCAAGGATCATTAGAGAGTTATGTGGCTGATTTTCAGAGGTTGTCAGTAATGGTGCCCAACATTACTGAAAGAAGACTTGTAGTCCTTTTTGCTGAGGGTTTAATGGAGCCATTGAAGGGTTGGGTCAAAGCATTTGATCCTCCAACATTGGATGAAGCTATCAAGAAAGCTAGGAGCATGGAATTGGCAGCCCCAAGACCTAAATTTCACTCAAAAACATTCAGCCATAAGAAGGATAAAAAGCCATCTTCAAATCTGCCCAAGAAGTTTCCACCAAGGCTGTCCGAAGAGCTCAAAGAACAGCTTAGAAAGGATGGAGTTTGCTTCACTTGTCGTGAGCCTTGGGTGAAAGGCCACCGTTGCTATGGAAGAGGCAAAGTAGTTCAAATGGAGGGCTATTCTGATTATGGATCAGAATCTGATTCGTCTGATCAGCAATACGAATCAGCAAGTAGTGAAGGTGAAGAAGTTCAAGAAGACAAGTCCGAAGAGGTTGGAGATAGTAGTGCTTTTGCACAACTATCCAGTTTTCAAAAGAATGAATCTTTTAGGGTTCATGGAGTTGTAAATTCACAAAGGATAGTTGCCCTAATTGATACTGGAGCAACTCACAATTTTATTGATGAAGGGCTAGTTGCTAGAAAATGTTTAAAGACTGAAATTTTTGATGGTTTCAAAGTAATGGTTGCGGATGGTTTCACTATGTCTTGCACAAGGAGAATTCCTAATCTATCTTTGCAATTAGGGAATCATGAAATTAAGGATGATTTTTATGTGGTGGGTATAGGAGACACTGATGTTGTGTTGGGCATACAATGGCTGCGATCTCTTGGTGAGATCACATTGAATTTGCAAACCATGGAGCTGAAATTTCAGTCTAATGGAAAGAAGGTTGTTTTAAGAGGGATGTCAAATGGAGGCCCTCGAATTGTGTCTTTGAAAAGGATGGAAAGGTTGATCCGCCATGATCAAGTTGAATGGGCTGCTGAATGTATGGTTTTACCAGCTGATCCGGTTGAGGAAAAAAGGCAATATCATCCTGATATTCAAGCCTTACTTTCAAATAAAAGTAAAGTCTTTGGAAGCTTACCTCCTGGAAGACCTCCTGAAAGAGGTTCTGAACATGTGATTGAATTAGAAGAAGGAGCAAAACCAGTCATTACTACACCTTACCGCTAACCAAAGAGGCAGAAAGATGAAATTGAAAAGGCCATCAAGGAGCTGTTGGAAAGTGGTTTTATTAGACCAAGCAAGAGTCCATTTGCCTCAGCAGTAGTGCTGGTCAAAAAGAAAGATGGTACAATGCGTATGTGTGTTGACTATCGCGCATTAAATCAGAAAGCCATCAAGAATAGATATCCTATCCCTAGGATTGATGAGCTCATTGATGAGCTCCATGGGGCAATGTTCTTCTCAAAGATTGATCTTCGTTCAGGATATCACCAAATCAGAATGAGGGAGGAGGATATAGAAAAAACAGCATTTAGATGCCACTTTGGGCATTTTGAATTTCTTGTCATGCCTTTTGGTTTGACAAATGCTCCAGCCACATTCCAATCTTGTATGAACAAGATTTTTAGACAGTAGTTGAGGAAGTTTGTGCTCATCTTCTTCGACGATATTCTCATATTCAGTAAGTCATGGGAAGAGCACCTTAAGCATTTGGAAGAAGTGCTTACCATTTTAGAGGCGGAATTTCTATTCGCCAAAGAGTCAAAGTGTGAGTTTGGGATGGAAGAACTTTTATACCTTGGCCACATTATCAGCTCAAAGGGTGTGAAAGTGGATCCAGAAAAGATAAGGGCCATTCTTGATTGGCCAACTCCTAAGACTATTTCTCATTTGAGAGGTTTTTTAGGGTTATGTGGATTCTATAGAAGATTTGTAAAAGGTTATTCTCATCAAGCAGCACCTTTGACAGATCTTACAAAGAAAGGAGCTTTTCTTTGGACTAAGCAAGCACAAGAGGTTTTTGATAAGTTTAAACAAATCATGAGTTCGTGTCCTGTGTTGGCACTTCCGGATTTTTCAAAACCTTTTGAATTACAATGTGATGCTTCAGGAGAAGGAGTTGGAGCTGTCCTAATGCAAGACAAACATCCTATTGTCTTCGAGAGCAGAAAATTGAGAGGGGCAGAAAAAACTTACTCTATTTATGACAAAGAGATGCTTGCCATCATGCATGCTTTGTCTAAATTCCGTCAATACTTGGTGGGAAGTAAATTTGTTGTTAAGACTGATCACAACAGTCTTAAACATTTTATGCGCCAAAAGGAATTGAATGAAAGGCAGCAAAAATGGGTAAGTAAACTCCAAGCATATGACTTTGACATTGAATAAAAAAAAAAAAAAAATAATATAGTTGCTGATGCACTTTCTAGAAGGCCTCATTTGCAGTCAATTTGTGAGTTATCAGCAGATTGGAAAGAATTAATTGCTGCTGATTATGTTAAAAATCAGTTTGCAACCAGCTTGTTAGAAGGTCAATTGGTTGATGAAAGGTATAAGTTGGTTGATGGATTAATTTATTATAAAGATAGAATCTTTTTAGTACAAGAATCTAAGCTTAAGAAAAAGATTCTACAATCTTTTCATGATGTTCCCCTTGCTGGTCATCAAGGGATTTTCAAGACTTACAAGCAGATTCGTGAATGATTCACTTGGAAAGGTTTGAAAGATGAAGTCTTGAATTACATTAGAGAGTGTCCTATTTGTCAAAGGAATAAAAATGAACACTCTTTTCCTGCTGGTCTACTTCAGCCCTTGCCTATTCCAAATCAGAAATGGGAAAGTATTGCCATGGACTTTATCACGGGGTTGCCCAAGGTGCAAGGACGTGATTGTATATTTGTTGTGGTTGATAGACTAACGAAATTTGCTCATTTCTTTGCTGTTACCACTTCATTTACAGCAGCTCAAGTGGCTGAGTTGTTTTTCAGAGAGGTGTTCCGTTTGCATGGGTTACCTAAAACCATTGTCAGTGATAGGGACAGCAAGTTCCTAAGTGTATTTTGGCAGGAGATCTTCAGATTGAGTGGGACAGTGCTTACTCCAAGCACAAGTTATCACCCACAAACAGATGGGCAATCAGAAATTGTTAACAAGTGGTTAGAGGGCTACCTAAGGAACTATGTTTCAGGACAGCAGCGAGCTTGGATTAAATGGCTTCATTTAGGAGAGTATTGTTACAACTCTTCTTATCACATGTCAATTAAGATGTCTCCTTTTAAGGCTCTTTATGGTTATGAGGCTACTAACTTTGTTGATCTAGTGTTTGGTGATAGTAGAGCCCCACAGGCTTTGGATATGTTGCAACAAAGCCAGGACATCTTGAAGACTCTTAAGGAAAATCTGCAACAAGCTCAAAATCAGCAGAAGTTATACGCTGATCAGCAGCGTGTGGAAAGGTCTTTTGAAGTTGGGGACATGGTCTATTTGAGGCTTCAGCCATATAGACAATCTTCTCTCAAGAAGAGTGGTGCAGAAAAGTTGAAGCCACGCTTTTATGGTCCTTTCAAAATCACCAAAAGGATTGGTGAAGTTGCTTATGAGTTGGAACTTCCAGCTGAAAGCAAAATACATAATGTTTTTCATGTGTCTCGCCTCAAGAAGGCAATTGGACACAATGTGGTGGCTACATCAGAATTACCTCCATTGGATGAGGAAGGTCATTTAGTGTTGATTCCAGAAGAGATCCTTGACACTAGAGAACGTTCTTTGAGAAGAAGGACAATCAAAGAATATTTGGTGAGATGGAGGAATTTGCCTATTGAAGATGCTACGTGGGAAGGTGAACAGATTTTGTTGCATCCATCTTTGCAGTTGCTTGGGGACAAGCAATTTCGAGGAGGGCGGACTGTAATGTCCCCTTCTCATCAGTGATCAGCATTGGCATTCTTCAGTCTATTCCGGAACCCGTAGACTGGAATGAGGTGGAAATTAGGGTTTCATGGGCTTGGCTTTGTAGCATTTCATTTTATTTACTATTTTTAGTAAATGATGGTTGTGGCAGTATGCAGTTGGTTGTCTTCAGTCTTCTCTTCAGTGAGCATATTATTGGTTGTTTCAATATCTTCCTCTCAAGCCTTAATTGTTGAAATTTACTAAGTATTGGCATAAGTGTTATATTTTTCAATTGACCCCCTTGGCCTAAGGATACAACTTGCAAGTTGTTTTAAAAAGGGGACTTGAAGGGTACGCCTTGTCATAAGGTGATATTAATATTTTATATTTTTGAATTTATGCTTGGAGGAAAGTGGACGCCACTTTATGAGGAATATATTTTTATGAAATTTGAAAATAAGGAGAATTCAAATGGTTGTCTTTTGGCGTGCCAATTGAGGAAGTTGAAGAGTTTCTCATTTCTTATAAAATGAAGACATGACTCCAGCATTTGATATCCATCAATTACATTACTGTTATGCTGTCAAAATGACTATGGACATTTTGCTATTGCTTCGAGGATGCTACCTCCTAGCCCCTTCCCAATTTCGTGTTTGAAATACAACACCTAGTTGGAATATTGCTGCTTCTCACATCGGACTAGCAGATTGAGCAACAAAGGGTGTGAATTTTGGAGAATTCTACAGTTTTGAAGTTCCTGGTTTTTACACAGCTGAAGCTGAGTTTTGTTCATAACTTCTGAAGTGAATTTTATTTTGTTCTGGGTACTTTGGCCATGCTTTAGTTATCTGAAGGCGCCACCTTTCACAAAATTTGGGAATTTATTTCCAAGTATTAAATTTTATATTGCAAAATCGATTTTCTTCATGGGCCGTACCATTTGATGATGCCTTGGGATTCGTGCCAAATAAACTAGAGTATTTGGAGGCTGTTTCTGGAGTCTAACTTGGGCGCCAGACTTGTAAGGTGCATTTGCAACTCGTTTCACGCCATTCGGAGAAGATTTGAGTGAGTTATGATATTTTCATTGATTCTCACAGTTGCAGATTGAAATTTCCAGTTTACTGTTTTTACATCAGTTTGTTGAAGTTCTGATTTCTGATTTATTAGCAGCTGTTAGAGGGTTAAAATACCATTGCAAATCATCTCTTAATCTTGTGTATGAAGAATTCTATATTTCCTATGTAATTTGCAGTTTATTCCACATTGTACAAACTGTAAACAGTAGTACTGTTCCAGTTTAATTGGCTGCAATTTCTTTCTGTTTCTTCTCACATAAGTCCCCTGGATGGTTTACCGCCAGTGAGGTTAATTTGATTGTAATATCTCATACCCACTCATAGTGGTGAATCCCCACAGCATTGTGGATGCCCGCCGCAGCGGATGAATTGCTTATTTTGTAATCTTTTCCCCCCACTGTTTGGTGGTAGCGTGGAATTGTTTTCTCATGGCTGGTTATCCGCCTAATAGTTCATAATTTCAATTTCTTAGCCTCCGTCATATGTTAGCACCTCGCCCTCAGTGGGATCTTGAGTGCACATTCTTGACGTTGAGTAGTTCTTCTATTCAAGTTCAGCTTCTTCAGTTCAAGTTTATTATCTTCCATTCAAGTTCAAATTTGTATTTGAGGCTAACGCTAATCCAATCATCTATTGCTGGTTATTTGTGATTTTTCTTCGAAAAAATTGGTTAGCATATTTCAACCAAGTCTTTGAGATACAGACTATGAAGTTAAAATGATGATATCTGAAAGATCCTCTTATTTGAATATGTCTTTGAGCATGTTTGTGCTCAATGAAAACAACATTCGTAAAAGTAAGAGATTTAATATGAAACTAAGTCATTGTAATGTGAACCAAGAGACAAGTGTTATAAATTGAGTCTTGGAAATATAAAACCCTATGGTTAAGATTTAACCTCGGTCCAAGAGAAAAATGATAACCAAATCTGATATTGTAAAATTAGACCTTGAGTAAGTATTATCATGTTGAGCAAGGGTGAGAGTGTTGACGGCACAAGAATACCAATAATATTGGCACAAGAGTGCCAATAATGATAAAAATCCTTGGCCAAGGTATGATGCCAGTTAGGCATTGGTCAGCTATCATGAACCAGATATACTTCTAGTCAAAATGATCCTTCTGGTTAGGAGGTACCTACAGAGGAGGGATCGACCAGTGGTATAGGTTTCATGACACCAGGCTCAGAATGGCATGATGATAATTGATCCTTGTTAATTACCTTCGTGAAGGGTCGGGTTCTTTAGTTGAAGAAACTCGGGGGAGCAGTAGGTCTTGGTTGGGTAGAAAATCCCTTGATGATGTTTCTCTTTCTCTTAATGATAAAGTTGTTCAAGCAAATCAGCATGATGGTGATGTCAAATTGTAATCCCAGGTACATGCATTTTGTCAATTAAAGTCTACTTTCAATTAAGCAATGAATGTTATTCTTTTATGTTAAATGTTCGTTGTAAGAATCTACAGTTGTACAGTTAGATAGTTAAATGTTCTGTTCAGCTGAGATGGAATACTTTGGAAATTAGTACTGAATATTAAATTACTATTTTGTTTAAAAGGAAACCCTAGTTTGACAGTTATTTAGTTATTGATCTTTTGTGAAATGGTTGGTGGAAACCGTTAGTTGTTTCAATTCAGCTGAAACTGAAAACTTAGAAGTTAGTTAGAAAATTTAAATTGAATCAGTTGAAATCGATTTGGAATCCCTAGAATGAAAACAAGTTAGTTGTTCTTCGGCTGAAACTGGTAGTTGGTTTACATTTTTAAACTATAGATCAAGTAGAGTGTTACACTCTACAAGTCTTCTCTGCAAACCTGATGACAAAGTCCCTATCTAATAGCAAATGGAGGTAATTTGATTTCTTTCCCTCCAAGGTATGTTTGATATTTTGCAGACTTGATATAGAAGTCCCAACTGCCACCCCTTTCTGCCTTTCTTCCAATTGAGCTGACCACAGGAGGTATTCAACAAACTCGTGCGTGCTATCAAAGCGAGTTAAGGTTTGAACAACTTTATCTTTCATGACTTTCAACTGTTCCTTTAGTTTCCGTGTCTCACTAGGCTTAGGATTACAATCAACCTCAACCAAAACATTTCCTGATTTGCTTAGAAGTGTAGGAGACATTCTCCCACTAGATGATGCCTTGCAATCCTCATGTAAATAAGATGGAACAGTGTTATAATCTAACATGCTAACCTCACAAGAATCCACCTCCTCACCACAACACTTACCAACAACAATCTCAACATCACCAATGTATAGACTTGCGCACATTGCACTTGCAGATGCACCCACTTCACTATTGGCTGGTCCACAAGGTGTATGCTCAACCAATTCTCTCATATCTATGTCTTGAGCCCTCAATTGGCTCTCCCACAAAGGTGACTCATGATTTTCGTGATGCAGGCTTTGAGTATACTCAGAAATTTCAGAATCATACCTATCCTCAAACCCATGCAAATCTGAAACCTCTTTGTGCTTGACCACCATAAGGGGTTCTCCCCTCAAACCAGGAGTACCATTATCATCCTCTAGTGCTATGGCTGCTATAGAAGATTGAATTTCTGCCATGGATGATGATGATTGAGCCAAACTCTATTCCTCACAGAGCTCATCAATCTGAATTTCTAATTCTTGAAGGGCCATCTTAGTGCTCTTCAAAGAGTCCTGGGTAATCTTGAGCTCATAGGAAAGCTTGTCCACTTCCTCTTCTTTCGCTTTTAGTGCATCAAAATAGATCTCACCTCGGAGACTAGCTGTAGGTAATTTGACTTCATTACCACTAATGCTTCTCTAAGTGCCTGTGAATTAAAAGGGAAAGTTCTCCATCAAGGTCCATATGTACCCCTGAAGACCTCCAACAACATTTTTCCATCAACTTAAGGGTGTCATCAAAGTGTTTAATGGTTGCAATAATCTGGTCTTCATTTACCTTCAACTGTCCTGCCAATTGATAGGACTGCTGAGACCTATCAACCCCATACAATTTTTCTGATTTTCGATCAGCATCATGCAACTCTAAATCAGATTTGTTTTCAAGGTTAATATCAACATCATCAATGCCCTTAATGCCATCCCTCATGCACAACTATGTAGATGAAGTTGGAACAGCACTATGGTCAAAAGTAGATCCATCCCAAGCAGGATCCATGTCATATGTAGGGACCATTACACCCGGATCCCACATGCTAAAATGTTGTTTGCTCTGTTTAGGGAAAATGTGATCACTGTATTCCTCATGATTGGTGTCCTTTGTGAATAAATCATTCTCCAACTCCCAAGTATGGGCATCCTGACAGTCACTCCCCTCCATAGGCTTAGTTGGAGGTTCAAACCAAACACCACCTGTATCACCATTGCTGAAATTAAATGTAGAACCGTCATCATCATTTGATTTGAAGGCTCCATCATATCTGCTCACAGTATGCCCATCATTAGGTACTGAACCATAAGGTGTATCATACTGAAATCCGTTTTCATCATCTGCTCCAACATCTTTTCCCAGACTGAAAATTGCACCTCCAAATGAAGATTGCTCTTCGGATGTGGCTGCAATAGATGTCTGATTTTTTGATTTGTCAAAATCCATGCATGTTAACTGTTTTTTATCTTCTCCAAGATCACCTATAGGCTGCAAGTCACAAACAAGTGCTTCTTCCTTCTCTAACCAAGTGATAGACTAACCTCAATAATTGATGATTACCTAGGAAAAGGGGACATTACAAGTTTTCAAGGCAGATGAGGAAGTTCTAAGACGGATCTACATTGTCATGGAATGAATGGTAACTAATCCTTGTAGTTAGCAAAATAATTCTATTAGTATTTTGTCACTCGGCATAATTAGTTTCTTAGTCGTAGGTGGTTACTTTTGGTAGTTGCGAACAGTTCGAAGCTCTCAACAATCGTCAACCCTTTTTTATACTTATATTGTCCATGAGAAAGGGGACCTCATGTTTGGAGATTCCTATTGTGACCTTTTTCACACATTGCCCCATTCAAAATGGGAACCCCCTAATTTTTGCTCCATTCTGGTCTTTTGGCTTTGTTTTTGTCTCTCTCTCTCTCTCTCTTTTTGTCTCTTTCTGCTGTCTGCCTTTCCAGGGATGTGCCCGTTTGTGAGCTTAAATGTAAAATTTTGGCCAAGTCTGAAAATTAGGGTTTGTATTCCTCGGGTCAGTCTGAGGTCAAATGAAGTGAATAAATTGAAATATGAGGCTAACATTACAGTCAGTATGCTTCCAACAAGCTCTCAGCTAAATTTCATCAAATTCTGGCAACTTACTATTTTTAGTAAGTGTGCAATTTAGGGCGTTCCTTCAGCATTTTTAAGATTTCGATAGTCACACTGCATTCAGAACACATCAAACTGCTCATCTGCAAATTTTGAGATGAAACCGACAACTTACTATTTTTAGCAGTTCAGCTTCTAGAAGAGATTTTAGGGTTTATATGCAGAGTTCTTTGCATGTCTGCATTTTCCTTGTGAGTTTTTCGAGACCTTCGCAACGATGTAACATGCAAACCAGGATTAGAACTCTTTCAGGAGCCGTCTTCGGAGGCTATTTTTAGGGTTTGCATGTCAGGATTTTCTTTGCATGTCGGGTGATTCCTTGTGGGTTTTTCAAGAGCTTCGCAGTGGTGTAACATGCAAAGCACAATGATCAGTTTTCAGAGACTTACTATTTTTAGCAGTTCCATTCCAGCAGCTGCCTGCGCATCAGAATCACAAACAGGGCGAAGTGTAACAAAAATGAGGTCAAACGGAGGTCATTTGATATACATGCAAGTCAAATTAGGGTTTCTAGCTTCAAGACCCAAAATGAGGGGTAAAAAGTCAGAATTTTCGAAAACTGGTGTATCCCATTGCGATCAGCATCTTTCAAGCTATCCACGGGTAAAATTTGAAGGCAATCGAAGCACTTACTATTTATAGTAAGGTGTTCCAGAAATTGGCTAAAAATAGTAAATCAGCAGTAGGCGCTAGTGCCAACGGGCAAGTCACCCGATGAGGAGCACGTCATTCAAATTTCAAGTCAAACGGAGTTGTGGAGGTCTCAGAAACGAGCAGTTACTATAAATAGTAAACCAACTTCAGAAATGTGCTATTTTTAGTAGGTCAGCTCAGGATGCCAGTGTGAACAGGTTGACAAGGTCATGAGGATCCTACGCTCAAAATTTCAAATTGATCTGAGCTTCAGAGATGCGAGAATCAAGGGACTTACTATATATAGTAAGGTATGGAGAAGCTGACAGAAGGAAAGAAAAATGCCTAAGTCTGAACAACATCCACCTCCTACCTCCAAATGCGCTCTCAAGGAGAAATGAAGTTTGATGGAGATAAATTGTCTAAGTTTGAGTTTCATCTTGCAGGACCTTGAAAATGCGCCCATCCTCAGCTGGAAGTCAAGAAAATATTCCAAGTGAAAGTTTCATCCTCCTGCCTGTGCTAAATGCGCCCATTTTAGCCTTGAGGTTGATAAAAAAATCTATGCATTGTTAAGTCCTTCTACACATGCAAAATGCGCCCTCATGCTGAGGTGGTAATTGAAAAAGGATGCCAAGTGTTGAACATCCACTTCCTACCTCCAAATGCGCCCTCAAGGAGAAATGAAGTTTGATGGAGATAAATTGCCTAAGTCTTGAGTTCATCCTGCAGGACCCCTCAAATGCGCCCTCATCATCAAGCATGCAAAAAAAAAAGTTAAGGCATAAAAATTTAAATCCACCTCATACCCTAGGCCAAATGCGCCCTCTTCAAGGTAATAGCATGTCAAGAAAATTCCTAAGGCATAAGTTTCATCCTCCTCAAGGTAGGAAATGCGCCCGTAGCTAAGAGGGAAAGTCGAAGGTCAAAGGGCGTCGGAAGCTTATCCTCCTCTACATGCAAAATGCGCCCATAGCTAAGAGGGAAAGTCAAAGAGTCAAAGGCGTTATAAAATGTTCATCCCTCTCACCCCCTCAAATTCGCCCAAATGAAGGCATGTAAAGACAAAACAAGGAAGGAAGTCAAGGGCGTTGAAAGGTCAATCCTTCACCCTATGTCAAATGCGCCCATCCTCTTGCCTATATGAAATGCGCTCAAGTAAGGATGAAGACAAATAAAAGTTGCTAAGGCATTGTGCAAGATGGGAATATTTTAGTGTTGACTTTCCCCTCCAACCTTTGAATGCGCCCATGTTAGAGATGAAATGGAAGTTAAAGTTGCTAAGGCGTTGAAAGGTCAAATCCTTCACCTCATGCTAAATGCGCCATGCAAGATGAAGATAAGGTGATGATAAAATATGCTAGGCGTTGGAATTAAAAAACATCTTCCATGACATACAATATGCGCCCAAGGCGTTAAAAGAGAAAATTGTATAAGTGAGTTAAAAAAATATTTTCTCACCACATGAAAAATGACTTGAAGATGAATAAAAAATTTCTAAGGCAAAATTCAAAATGTGCCTATGCTAGTGATTTTAAATTTTTCGAAGGCACAAAATTTCACCCTCTAGGAAAATACGCCCAAGTTAGAAGAATGATGAAATTTTTTCAGAGGCATGAATGAATTGGCAATGGATGAAGTCAGACGTGCTAGCTTCGCAGGGTTGATAAAGAATTTTCAAGTCAAAGCAAGAAAATACTCACAAGGATGAAGAACTGGATTGAATATGTAGAAATATTTTTCTAAGGTTCAAAATTTAAAAAAATTAAATGAACCCCTTCGTTGTATACCCATGAATTCAATGCGTTCTGAAGGAAATTTTCTTCTAGGTATTGAAGATTTTCGACAAGGAATTGATTTTAGTGTCTTCTGCACTTCGCCTAGGCTTTCGAGATGGAGATTTTGATCGACACTTGAATTATGGAATTTTCCTAAGGGAAATTTAAATTTTCTAAGGCAAAATGGATAAAATGTGTTTTCAAAGGAAAAATGCTTCAGATGATGAATGTGAAATGGATTGCCTAGATGATTTCGATTGAATTCTCCGTGAGATGAGTTTTCCAGAGTCGGAGATAATTTTTTTTTAAAATGACAGAGCTTCAGCTGGTGAATTAAATTTCTCGAAGAGTGAATTTGAAGTGAATATTTTCAAAAGTGAATTAAAATGTTAAATACGCCAGTCAAGATGAATCTTTTTGAAATTCTAGAAGGTCAAGATTCTGGACGTCGGGTGACAAGTGTTGAAATTACCAGAGGAGGGAAATTCGAATTCCTGCTGTGAGGTAGTGGAGACTTAATGAACTGGCTAAAATTGGCCTCCTAGAATTCGATTTGGTTATAAGAATTGAGAGTTTATTCATTCTTCTTCACCAGTTGAGGAAGTTCGATTTTAGCTCTGAGATTGAAGTTGCAGTACAAGTGAGAAAATTCGATTTAAGTGTTGAAGAGGATTGTTGAAGCTGAAGTTTGAAAAGTCTAAGTTTGTGGCTGAGTATTGAAGAGGTACGGCTTGAAGTAAAAGAAAGTTGCTGAAGTGCGAAATTTGCTAAGTCTTTTTGAAGTGCTGAAGTTGGACGATTTTCTCAAGTGTGAAGTTGTTGCAGCCAACTTAGAAAATTTTCTCAAGAGTTGAAGTTGTTGAAGTTTGCATAAAATTTCTAAGTGATTGAAAGTTCGAAATTGTGAAGGAGAAGTTGAGGTTTGCAGATGAATAGAATGTTGCAACTTCTCAAATTTTAAAAGTCGATTGGCAGCCCTCTACATGTTATTTTATTTTTCTAAGTTAATTGCTAATGGCTGTTTATTGTTTTGTAGGATGGCTAAAGTAAGAGCAACTGGCAGAGATAGCAATGATGCATCCAGGCAGACTGTTATCAAGAAGTTGAGCAAGCCTTTCCTGTCGGAGTCAAAATTCACTTCAAAGTTGAGCTGGCTGGCCGATACGAATTTAGGATCTTTCAACTTGGAGACTTTCAAAAATCGGATAATGGGAGTTGGCAGTCACCGTCCTTCAATGACTTCGCACAATATTGTTCGAAGTGGATTGTATGCAGCTGCTGGTTTTCCACCAGCTATTCAGTGCTCGGAGTTGATGATGGAGTGTACTAATTACTATGAGGTTGAGCACAGATCAATTGCCTCACCAGATGGCCAAGTATTCACCAACCTCACTCCTGCAGCTATTGGTGAGGCATTCGGAATTCCAGCGCACGAGAGGATGATTTATAAAACAAGAGAGCGAGCTGAACGAATGTATGTTTCTACATTCGAGAGATGTGCAGAAGTGATCAACACTTGCTGGATGAACAAGCCCAAGCCGAAGCAGATTATATCAGATGATTTGAAGCAAGAGTATTGCGAATTGATCATGATGCTGAGTAGAGTTGGAGGCTGCCCTCAAGCATTTATTTTCAAGCCATGGATGTTCTATTACATCAACCTCGTGCTAGAAGGAAAATAGCACATCAACTGGGCTGTGATGATTAGTGACAATTTACATGAGCAGCTCCTGAGTCTGAGAAGGACGAAGACATTATACATGGGCTCCTACATTATTTACTTGCTGGCTTGCATGACGAAGTATAGAGGAATATCTTACAAGGAGACAATTGGTTGTGGTTCTCATCAATTCAAAATCCATGAGGCTTGTCCGCAGTTGCACTTGACAAGTACTACCCATTTCAAGCGTGTCAATGATGCCTTTACCATGCATATCACGAGATCACTTCAGGAGCAGACTCATCACAGGATCTCGAGGGAAGCTCAAGAATTAATAGAAAGGTATGGGTGCTTGTTTATTCAGTTTCCGAAATTCTCTTACATCAGGCTGCAAGGTTTTTCTTCATATCCATATAAGCTGCCTAAGTACCCAACCAATAGAATTTTGATGTTAGAGATATCTAGGCAACTGGTTGCCTATGATAAGATTCAGAAGAGAAAGAAGAAGGGAGGAGTTGACTTCCTGATTGTCATGGGTAATTCAGATGAAGTGTGTCCTTCACTTCAGGCAGCTAGAGAAGCTGAAAATGAGCTTCAGTTCTTTCATTTTTCCTATCACACCAGCAGACAACATTATGATCCACATAGCAATATCAGATGGATACTAGCATAAGAGTTTAAGCATAAGGCGAACATTGAGGATTACTGGGCTGGTACATCAGATGAGGCTGAAGTCAGGAAGAGAATGTTCTTGAGGTTGCCATTGAGTATGATTAGAGAGTGTGAAATCATTCCAGTACCAGACCAGGTGGATGAGGACATGAACGTTCTCCATCCAGATTATGAGGCAGTGAGAGACACGCCACTTCCACCACCAGATTGGTCGGAGCCAGAGATAGCCGATTTGGACACGCTTTGTATTCCAGTCACGACTTTCACTAGAGCATGGGTTGAAAGGCATGTGAACAGATTGAAGAGTAGGTCAATTCCTTTGACTTACAACTTGATGGGAGATCATAGGACACCCACTACCAGCAGGAAGAAATAGATTACTCGAGGTCCAAAATCTCAAAGGAAGGAGCTGGTTCGGCCGGAGCCTGTTTAGCCAGAGCCTCCAAGAGTTTTAGTAGAATCACCCACGCCATTGGAGACACGTTCTCCAAGCATACAGGAGGTTTCACTTTTCGCTGATCAGAGAAATGCATTGAATCAGAGGCAGGAATTACATGAAGAAAATCAGCCACCACGGAGAGAGTTAGTTGGTCAGAGTGTCAATGCACTTACTAGAGATGATCAGCTGGAGGAAGATGAGGAGACTGCTACTGATACTCGCTTCCAGCGTGAGTTAGAGACGGCTTTGGAGGATGATGCAATTTCAGGAGATACTCAGCCATTAGAGGCCGATGAGCCTCGCCATAATGATATCGAAGTTGAACAAGTCTGTGAATTAGAGGCAAGAGAGGAGCAGCCATTTGACATACAACAGGTTGTACCTGATTGGCTTAGAGATAGAATGAGAAGGAGCCCCAGTGAAGAGATTGATCCGACAGTAGAGATGGAAGAATTTTTGAATAGGATCAGTGCGCCTCCACCAAAGAAGAGGGCACAAATTTTTTCGAAAATTTCAACTGATGAGGGTGGTTCTCGCACCCTTCATGTTGCGGTGCCATGAGTTGATTGTGATCGGGATGAAGCAGTGCCGGAGGATTATGTGATCACAACTATGGAGTTAGGACGTCCCACAGGTGCACAGATTGTTGAGGAGTGTGATAACTCCTATCAGGCGCTTCAGGATAGATTGTTCAGGATTGAAGGAAAGTATAAGAAATTGAAGCAAGAGCATAAGACGTTGATAGGATACATGCAACATTTATCTCGTCCTTGTGGGCAAGAGAATCCAACACTCGAGCTTCCAGCCGAGTTATCCAGAGAATTAGTTAGTGGCTTGGAGGATTTGAGGAAGATGGCACAGGAGGCAGATAAATGGGTTACAGGAGTTCGTGCCGAGACAGAGAAGTTCATGGAAGACCTTGCTCATGCTTACGAGCAAGCTTCCAGCATTATGGCACGTATGGAGGCAGTTGATCAGGCCTGGGGTGATGCTTCTGTTTATCAGAGCAAAGTTATTCAGCGTCTAGAGGCATTGATGCATACTCCTTTCCAGATGCTGATTGATGGAGGAGTCATTCAGGGACATGATAGGTACAATTTTGCTGGATGGTACTCTTCAGTAGTCACAGGACGTGGATTCTTTGATGTAGCATAGGCAGATTCAGGCAGAGTCAGGAAGGCTATGACAAACATTATTGATGGGTTCCTGAATACCTTGGAGGCAATCTTTGCTAGACGGCTGAATTCCGATGAGGTGACTACTAATGGATTGAGGGGTGGGCTGCTGCCTTTCTTCTCGGAGGTGAAGACTTTCATGCAGGATGACTTTGAAAACATTTCTACTTTCTCTAGCCTGATTTAGAATACGCAGGATGCCCTAGTTGCTTGGAGAAAATATTGCACGGGGCACGGATAGGCGGTTACAGTATTGGAGTTTCAGTTGGATCATATTCCACCTATCTCAGTTCAGGAGGTCAAGGCTGTGATTACCAGGTTCATCGATTTTGCAGCCAAGGAGAAGGAGAACGGGAATGCACTACTGGATGATGACCTTCTAGAGGATTGATTGTGGGCATTAATTGCCTTTACTATTTTGGGAGTGAGTGGGAATCTTTGACTCATTTATTGTACCACTCCCTATTCTGGCAGTTTTTAGGGTTAGGGCTGAGGTGGCTTAATCTTAGCCATTCATTTGATTGTAATCTGAGCCGTCCATTGGGCTGGGCTATCTATAAAAGGGGGAGTCCCCCTCAGTTGTATTCAATTAGAAGATTAGATTAGAGGAGACATCAGAGAGTAGAAGAGGGAGACAGTTTGATAGTTTAGCATAGTGTGGAGAAGAAGGAAAGTTTTCCTTTGAAAACTTTTGTAAGAGATTGTTGTGTAAGACTTTCATAATAAAAGATCTTTCATTGATGGTGAAATTCGTCTTTGTTATGGATAGTTAGCGAGGTTTCTTCATCCCTTCTACTTCAAGTAGCGTAAAGTAGCTTAAAGTAGTGTAATTTTCATTTCATGCAAGTAGATTTTAGCTGTGGATTTGTGGTATTGATCGAGGCAACTTCATTTTAGTCCATACCACTAGTGACTTGTTGACGACAAGTTTGCCTTGTGTGGTCAACATGAGCATTTTATAAGCCTCACTTCAGTTGTAATTCATATCTTGGTATGCGTCGTCTTGACGGTATCTTGATGTCGGATTGTAACTTGAACATTTCTTGCCATCCCATTGAAGATTGCACCAACTTTGTGTAAGCTGTCCGACGTGAGGTAGAGCAGAGTTTGGTTGAAGCTTGCCGAAATTGATCCCGCCTTTAGATAGAACATAGATTCTTTAATCCCTACAACCATTCAATTCAGTATTTTTCTGGTTAGTTTAGGAAAACGTACCTTATTGCTAAATCATCCGCATTGCGTAAATTCCCTTCCAATCATCCATCTGTTTTCAACTGCAAACCTTAAGAACAATTGTGTAAGTCCCCTCGTAAAAACATCATATCACAACGAACCTACTGAGGGTATTCCAAAGCATTTCGGATCCTTGGAGTTGAACGTGCGATCCTTCTAGCAATCTTAGCGCATAGAATACTTTGATCAAGAGAGAATGGAGTAGCCTTCGGATTACTTTGTTCTGCTGATTGGTGCGGTCACAAAAATCACATCAACAATTCCCTAAACTATTTTGTATAAGCAAATGAATGGAAATATCTTTATGCAATTATTGGTCTGAGTTATTTGTAGTTTTGGTGTTTACTTATATTGTTTACTCATATATGATCAATGCATATTAAACTAGGTAGTAAACATTTGGCGCTCTTGCCTACAAGAAGTTGGATCCAGTACAAAGTCAGGTTGGATAAAAATGGCTATCTAAATGGAGCAGCCAGTGGACCAACCAATGCAATCTAACGAAGAGAGAGAAGACAACCTTACATGAGATCTTGTAAATTTGTGGGACATATCCATCAAGGAGCACATATGAAGGGAAGCTATTGAAGAGCACAAAAATATACTGAGAGGGGGGGGGGAGGGAGTGGTGAATCAGTATATTAACAAATTTTTACCCTTTCAACTTTTATCAACTTTAAACTCTAACACAATATCAACCATGCAAGAATATAACAATATGAACAAGTTGACACCAAGATTTTACATGGAAACCCTTACGGGAGAAAACCACGATACAAATAATGTACTTTATATATTTATGTGAATTACAATGGTTGTAGGCACCGACCTCTAACTTGTTTTGTAGGAACTAACCTATAGGAAGCACCAACTCCCTCAATTTGTAGGCATCAACCTACTGGAGGCACCAACCCCCACAGTTCGTAGGCACCAACCTACTGGAGGCACCAACCCCCACTTGCCAAGCACCAACTTATCAAAAGATAATAACTTCAAGAACAATGTTCCACCTTCAATGTTGCTTCTTCAACGGATGATGGACAATTCTGCTCAAATATATTTCTTTCAAATCTGATCCGAATCACACTATGTTCTGCGTTTCAAATCTGATCCAACATATGCACAACTTCTTTTCTCAAATCTGATTACAATTATACTTACTTTCTTTCTTCAAATCTGATCCAAACTATATACCACTTCTTCACACAAAACTGGTCATAATCATAGCATCAACTTCTCATAACTTTCTGGCTTGAGATCTGCCCAAATTTGTCCTCTATCTCTGCATAGATTCCTCCTATATTTCTGCTCAAAATCTTCCTTTAGATCTTCTTCTTTTATATCAGCATACTCTTCTCACAGACCTGCCATAAACTCTTCTCTTAAATCTGTATTTATAGTTCTTTTATATCTGCATGTATATCTTTCAGATATTACTTTTATTCTTCACACTTCATCACTCATATATCTTCTTAAAATAAATTAGATTTGGACTTCATAGTGCTGCTCCCTCTCTTCCTTATCACTCAGAAAATATATCTCTTATTGCTTTCTTTTGTTCACACAATCTTCTATAAATCTGCCATGATACTTCTCAGTTCTCACAATTCCATCTTTAAATCTGAATATAAACTTCCCAAAAATCAGATCTTCTTGTACTTGGATCTGTTGGTGTATTTATGATATCACACTTGTTCAACCCTTCACCCACACACACAACCACATCTCCAAAATTCTTTCAATACTTATACCTTTGATTTTCTTGAAGAGATGTCACTCTTCATTCACGAATGGACACAACTATAGTCATCGCTTCTCCTTAGGTTACTAAATCACATCTCTTGGTCTCATTTAAATCACACCATATGATTAATACTTATTAAAGTTTCTTTCAAATCACATGTTTTCCTTATGTTGATCGTATCTCATATTTCTTTATGATCGCACCTCTTCCTTTACATTAAATCACACCTCATCTTATGTTAGTCTTGTTGTGACCATTTCACACATCGCCCCATTGCAAATGGGGACCCCCTGTTTTCGCTTTTTGCCTCGGTGTTGCAACTGCTTATCTTTTGTCTTTTTACAATGAGGTCATCATTTTGAGGGTTCCAAGTTAGTCTTTTTGCAAGTCACCCGAGCCGAGTCAGTAATTCATGCTTAAAAGAGTGCGTAGACGTCATGGAAGCGCTCAGAAGGCCCAGGAAACGAAGATCGCCTGTGAATTCGGCCAATTCTGAGACTTCCTACTTTTTAGGAAATCTTGCTTTTTCGCTTTTTTCCATTTTTGGCATTTTTGGGCCAAACAAGGTTCCCTATTTTTTAGGGTTTGCTTTTTCTATTTTTGGAAAGTTTCTATTTTTGGAAAGGTCCCGAGTTCCAAAAACGCACTTAGAAGTTCGAAAAACTTGATAGAACTCTCAGAAAATCAAAGAGAAAATTTGAAAAATTATTGAAAAATCTGGAAAAACAATTCAAAAAGCATGAAAAATCAGACCAAAAACATTGAAATCTGGAAAAATCAGTTCAAAACCAGTCAGATCTGAAGAGCACAATCACAGAAAATTAACTCAAAAAAATGAGATTCATGAAACAAATGGCTAAGTCTGGTATTCGCCATGAAGAAGGTCCTTGAAAAGTGGGAAGGAAGGATGAAGGAAAATGTCTAGAAGCTGGTGAAGTCCGCCCAGCACTAAGGAAAAATGGCAAAGGACATTGAAAGTCCGCCCAGCAGCAAAGGTGCTCATCCTAAGATCATCCAAAGTCCGCCCAGCAGCAAAGGTGCTCATCCTAAGATCCTCCAAAGTCCGCCCATACATGCCAAAGGAATCATAAAGTCCGCCATCCACAAGAAAGGAAGTGCCCAAAAGTCTTGAAGTCCGCCCTCAACATCCTAGTCCCCTCTAAAGTCCGCCATCCACTCAAGAGGCATGTCCAAAAGACTTATGAAGTCCGCCATACACTTGAAGAGGTTGGCAAGATGTCAAGGAAGTCCGCCATGCTTGTCCAAGGTGCTAAGGAAGTCCGCCTAGGCATGTGGAAGATTAAAAATTTGAAATTTTCACTAAGTATTGGTGCCTAGTCAAGAGAAATTCGAAAATTTGCCTAAGTATAGAGGCCAAAGGGTGAAAATTTAAGATTTTTGACTAAGTGTTATGGCATTTCCAAGAGGCAAAGTGCTAAGTTTGAAAGGAAAGTGCTAAAGGAAGTGTGCCATGGTATGAGAAAAGTGGAAAAGACTTGAGGAAATCCGCCTGGGATATGGCAAGAAATAAAATGAAGTGTGCCTAGCACAAAGGTGGAAGAGAAATTAAATTTGCCTAAGTATGGTTGTCTGAAGGAAATGTTAAGAAATTGACAACTTTGGCCGAAGAAAAATGCACAAGGCAAGGAGAAAGGAGAGTTCGCCCTTAGCCGGAAGGAGGAAGAATTTGGCAAGCGTCAAAGAAATTCGCCCGACGAAGACATCCGGACAAGGATTTTGCCTAGAAAAATTCGACTGAGCAAGAGAAAATTTGACTTTGGAAGAGGAAAATAAGCTCAGTGTAAAGGAAAATTTCTCCTCGGCAAAGAGAAATAAGGATCTGGCAATAAAATTTTCAACGGAATGGCTTAAGTTTTGACTTGGCTAGATGAAATTGAGGATAGAATTGGAAAATACACTCTTAGCCGAGAAAAATGAAAGGAAAATCGAAGTAGCCATGGGTCCAAAACGAACGGGTCGGAATAAATTAAAATATTTTAATATTTTAATAATTTATTCTCAACTACTCGGAAATTTAAATGCCTTGGACAAAATTGAATTCGCCAGATGATGTTTTGGAGGAAAATAATTTGTGCCGGCCAGAGATAAAATCCGATGGGCAAAACTAAATTCACCGTGACTTCAGGAGAGAGAGTGTTAAAAATTTAACTTCGGAGCTAGAATTCAGGAGAGAGAAAATCTGAATTTGTTTATTTTATTTCTTGCAGGTGGATGACGACACAAGGCGAATCTTCAAAGAAGAAGCAATGGCGTGGAATGGTGGCAAGTCTGCTTCAAGCCAAATGGAGTGAGGGAAAAAGGATGGGTCAAGCATGAGAAAGTCCAACCTTGCCTAAGCGTAGCATGTCCAAACCTTTGTAAGGCATGTTCAAGGCGAAATAAGGTCTGACCTGGATAAGAAAAAGTCTTGAGCATCATGAAGTCCGACTTTGATTGAAGAAAAAGGTCCAAGCTCATGTGAAGTCCGCCCAAGGAGAGGATGAGAAAATTAGCTAAAACTCAAAAATTTGGCTAAGTGTTGATACCTTGGGAGAAGAATTCACTAAGTGTTGGACGGAAAACAGGAAGGATGAAGAGGAAAATAAAGGGGAAGTGAATAAAATCCTTATCCAAGGATGGAATTTGTCCTACATAGCACAAGCCAAATTCAAAATTGAAGAAAAATCCACAGGCAAAGTTCATCCAAAACCTTGGCTAAATGTTGAATAGTCCGTGTGAAGGTGGTACAAAATGAACTTGAATAGCCAAAATTTGGCTAAGTATGGGAAATACTTCACAGAGAAAATTCCAATTTCCTCTATCATGGCGAAAGCACAGGGGCATTCTTCTCCAAATTCAAGACGCTTGAGCGGATATCCAGACATCTTGGAAGCATTTCATCTACAATCCCAGACCTGTTGAAGCAATCAAGGCAACTTCTTGAGGGATTTCATCTCCTGAAGAATTAAAAATAAACTTCCAATCAGAATCAGATGGTGACAAGAAGAGTGTTCCAAACAGATCTCCATACTTAGAAAATTTCTCGGCACAAATTGGAGAATTCAAAGGGGAAATCCAAAGGAATAACATCAACCCAGTTCAAGCAGGAGGAAGTTCAAAGCAACCAACTTCAAGTCCAGACACCTGCTCCAAGGGGAGACTTCCAGACCTCAAAGATTCCAGTACAGGTAAGAAGAAGAAATCAAAGTCTCAAAAGGAATGCAAAATCAAAGCTAGGAAGGAACAAGCACAACGGACAGAGTCATTGACAGGGAAAATATTCGAAGGCAAGCACGTGGAAGAAAAACGAAGCAACCAAGGAAGGCATCCAGCACGCTGATGTGGCGCCTCGTCATCTTCCAACCAATCAAATTCTTCCAAATCAACATACAACAACTTTCTATGTTATTGTTGGTTTATATTTAGCAAAAGGACAAGTGTCCTCAAATGAAATTTTCTCATTGGTCGAAAGTGACAAACCCTAATTAGGGTTTTATTTTGTAATCTCAGTCGTTGATTTGAAATCAATCTTGGCCATTGAATTGTAATTGGGGAGCCTATAAATTGAGCTCGCCCCCTCATTTGTAATGTGTGGAGACAGAATATGAAATTGTTGCATTGAGACTATTTTGAATAATAAAAGCTCTTGAGCATGATTTGCCTTGAATAACTTCTTATTATCAAATAGTAAGCGAGGTTGCATATCTTCTTCCGCCATAGATTAAAGTTAAAGTTAGATTAAGTAGAATTTGCTTTGAAAGTTGGTTAATTGAATGAAAGATTGATCGTATTGATTCAATGGTGAAGTGTAGCTCATACTTTCTTCGAATGGATGATTTGCATTCGATGCGTAAAGTTAGCCTGAGCTCTTAATTGTGGAAACTTAACTTCAGCCTCATTCGAGGTTTGAAAATTATTCTCACAACCCTTGAAGATTGCACCCATTTTGCGTATGTTGTCCTGCAGGAGGCGAAACAAAGTGTGGTTTATTCCCTTCACCGAATCCTTATTGTCTCTTGAGTTCTTAGGCATAGACTAGATTCTCCTAAACCCTATCCTTTTGCCATTTTTTGAGATCCACAATTGAAGTCCCATTGAAGAGAACCTTTAATGATAAATTCCCTAAGTCCTGAACTTGTGAAGATTTTCTTACGTAAGTCCCCTTGTTTATTACCAGCAAATCACAATGGCCATTGAGCTTATCCACACGTCGAGACCCGACTAAAGAAACCTTGGAATCGCCATATGATCTTCTCACAATCTTAGCATACGCGGTGGTTTTTCAAGAGAGGATAGAGTGTCTTTGGGCATTTTATTCTGAAGTGTTCGGTGGATGATAAAACGTACACCAACAAGTCTCATCTCCTTTACTTAGTCGCACAATTTCATAATGATCTTATGAATAAGAATTATTAAATAGGAAGGCTGCCATAGTAAGAGCGCTGCTAATAAATTTATTGCACATTCTTCTAATTATGATCGCTGCTCTATGATGGTTGATGCCTAATATGAGAATCTCTACTTTCTAATAACAATCAATGTTCATCTAATTATAGTTGCTGCTTTCCTTAATTATATTCGTTGTTTTTCATACATAGTTTGATCGCAATATCTCTTTAATTAAGGTATGGTCGAACCCTTATCAAAGTCGCATCTTCTTTACTTTACATTGCAGCATTAATATATATGAAAACAACACTTGTAATCAGAGCCTGCCATTTACCTTGCATGTGTGTATTAAATATGAAGTGCTCTTCTATTGTGGTCGTCGACGTTCATAAGCAAGTATGTATAATATTTCAAATAGAGACGCCAGGATATGGGATCAAACCATATTATGAAGGTTGTTTAAATCTTTAATTTAAACAACTTAAATCACTTTCTTCAACTTATGGTCTTTTTCACAATGTGATAGTTATTGATCATCAAATGCTGCCTTAATAATTCGTTCATGTCTGCACAGATCACTCCATTATATATAGTAGTTGCTCCTTGTGCTATTCAATATGTCAATTATACTTCGTTCCTTAATCCTCAGTGTTATGCGACCTTGCAGCTTGACTGAGATCAACTCTTTGATTAATGAACTCAAAACTCCACTTCAAATCAAATCTTAACTGCTGCCTCTAATAACTTTTATGAATTCTTCTTCAGTAATGGGCTTCAAAGCTACCAGATAAGAATGAGTAAGGTCTACTCCAATGACTCTTCCAAATCTGCAATAATATCCTTTAGAACCTGCTCACAGACTTCACTGTGATCTGCTTGTAATTTTTTTTTAAATATGTTATCTTCAGTCATGCTTATGTTATCTTGACATCAATGACAATATGAACCTTCTACCTTCTCAACTTGATATCAATGACAATATTTCCAACAGCTATGAGGAGGAAAATACCACAAAACACAATCTAGGATAACATGCAAGTAAACAAAGTAGACAATCTCTTGAATCATCTTCAAAGACTCCCTGCACGACGTTTCATAATTTTACAAGGTCTGCGTGCAAAAAAGGAACAAGAACAATGTCGTCAACAAATACTCCAATGCTATGAAGAAAGGACTCAACGAGAAGAAAGTAGCATTGATTGATGACACACCTCTCATAATTAATGCCATTACATCTGTTGGCGTTTCAATTAGCACATCTAGAGTGCTTATTGGAAACAGACAAGTATGTACTGTGCGTGATGACTGCTCTTCAAATTATGGAGGGGAAGCTCCCTCTTGTTTGCTGATGTTTGCGTAAAATTAAAGCGAACTTAAGTGTTCCTATCCTTTTTACTCAGCGGGCAAGACACAAGGGTGCATAAACACAATGCGCTGCAGCTAAGGCTTTCTCTGGTTTTTGCAGATCTTAGCTACAACTAAACTAGCTTTTAATCTATCCTATTACCTGAAGGTAAACAAAGCATGAGGGCATAGGAGCGGGAATGGATTGGTTGGATTACTTGAATCGACCGTCTCTCAGAATGCGTTCGAGGCTTTGAACTCTCAGATCTATGCTGGAATAAGGCTTTATGCAAGCAATCACTCTTTACGGTAAGATGGATCTCAGGATTTCTGAGGAGGAACCCCTGTCCGAGGTATATACTGGGATACAACTCACTAGAAACAACAAATTATGATGAACTGGCTAATAGGATTCTCGAGGAGGTGACGACACCTGTCGAAAGTGTAGGCTGAAAGTAGATCATTATACAACATCAAACGACAATCATCAACAACAAAATACCCAAGGAGGTGACGACACCTGTCCAAGGGGGAGGTTGAAACAATAGATTGTTAGAACAAGATGTTGAAAGAACTCAAATCTTTAGATCAAATTGGATGTGCCTTTTGTTTTCCTTCTTCAAGCTTTCTCAATGAATTACAAAGGTTTAGGACAGCAAAGGTACGAAATCATACACAATTGCTTATCAAACTAAACAAACTCTCATCCAAGAGTGAACAAATATGCACTTTCAAACTTGTTGGCAACAATGGCGCAACAATTTTGCATAGTAAATAAAGGTTAACAAATAATGAGCCCAAGGCTCTTATTTATAGAAACTCAAAGGAGTAGGCAACCCTAAAATCTCCTTGAGTTAACAATCAGTTCTTGCCAATCAGCAAAATTTATTCCTATGTCTAAAAGTAGGTGAGCAAGCAGTTCACTGGAAATCTCCTTCAGTTAACTGAAACTAAACAAACAATCAACTGGAAGTCTACTTCAGTTGATTGAAACTAAACTAAAAGTGAACTAAAATTACAAAATGTGCCTCCAAAATAGAGATCCACAATTAGTGGAGATCTGAGATAGACATCCATAATTGGTGGGATTTGACATGAATGATCAGTCGGACATGGAGTTAACTTGGAATGAGGCATCAAGTTAAATTCTATCGCCATTAATGCTATTTTGAAGGGTAGGACGTCCTAAGTGGGTGCTTTACACCTCACCACCTCCAGTCAACAATTCCTCAATCCAGTCGTTGACTTCTTCAGCCTCTGGGCAATTAATGCTTTGTAGGATGATGACGTGGCGTTTCAGCATCTCTTCACCATTCGCAAGTTGCTGCTAATATTATATATATGCACTTTTCATTTGCGTCATCCAGCTTGGTGGACATGGTTGCAACCTTACTCAACTTGCAACCATTAGGGTCATCGCAAAATGTGCTACGGACGACATCCTGGAACTGTTTTTGTACTATGGCTATCTCAATGTATGCACCTCCCTCATGCTGATAAAGGCAAGGGATAGATATTACCAATGTTCTTGCGAAGTTAATAACACTTGCCATGATTTGTCGGTACTCGATCAGTTCCACAGAATTGGCATCATAGGCTTTCACCTTGTATGCGAACTGTTCTTTCCAAGCGAAAAGATGTCGCTTGTTCTCTACAGTGGTAACTGATTGGTATGCCAGTTGCAAATTAGTGACCGTGACCTCATCCCCAGGCCTCTCCCTGTTGCCTCTAGTTCTGACTGTTGAATCTCTGTGTGGAGTCCATGAACTCTGTTCCTCAATTGGTACAGTTTTGCCAGCATACACCATCCTCTAATGACAAATTCTTCCACTTGATTCCTCAAGTGTTTTCCATATAAGATCAACTGGTGGTGATTTTGCTCTGTGGGGAGATCAAGCATCTCTTGTGGCAAAGCAGAGATGTTTGGCGTACTGTGCATCAAGCTAGATATGTACAATCTCAACTGCTGGTTTTCAGCCTTTAAGGCTGATTTGTCTCTGCCGTCCTTAGCCATTCTGTCTAACACACTCACTGATGCAATTCCAAGAAGATCTGACTCCACCTGACGAGTGGTTTTATTGAGGTTGACCTTTGACAATGTGAAGTCATTAACCTCTGCCTCGTGTGCATTCTTGTCCTTAGGTGGTGCAGCTGTCTCTATGACAACTTCATTGTCTTCATTCCTTCCTACGTGAACCTACTTATTTAGCTTCTTTATTTGCACGTCTTGAGGGACGTGGTCAAATTCCGTGAAGTCAAGCTGGTAGGATCGCCTTTCTCTCTTCCTTTCAAGGCGGCTCTCAAGCCAAGATGAATTCTGACTAGCCTGGTTGGAAGGAGGAATGTTAGGCCCTTGAATGCCTGATGAATGAGATTGTGCTGCAATATCTCGTTGTGGAGAGTCCAAGTCAATGGGGACTAGTGATTGATGTGATGGTGGTGAAGTAGGAGGTTCTGTTTCCACTACTAGCACTATATCTATTGTAGTTGCTTCCATCATGGGATCTGTCTTGATTGTGATCGTCTCAATCACTGGCTCAATTGCAGCTGTTTCCATGGCTGTCTCAGGTATGATTGTGGCTGCCTCCACATGTACCTCTTGTGCTCTTTCCCTTGTGTTCCCTGACATTCGCATTCCTTTGGGAGGGTTACTCCATTGCTTCTGTTTGGGCTTCTTCCTTGATGTGGAAAGTAGTGAAGGATGAACCAATGGCGGCTCTATGCGGGGAATTACTACCTTGTCTTCTTGCTGTCCAAATAGAGTTGGCTATTTCTTACAACCCTACTTGTCCTTTCCTCTATAGATGTATTCTCCTTGGCGTACCAATCCACTTTTCCAAGTGGTGGTGAGTTCACTTGATCCACAAAGAATGAAGGAAGAATTACTTCCCCATCATCATCGGATAGGCCTTCCACATCTTCTGTCATGAAATCAACAATCTGCGGAAGTCTAAACCGGTTGTAGTTACGTCTTCGTACATCAAACTCATCTTCATAGTTGACCTAGTAGTCTTCCATGCAAGACTCGTGTGAAGAGTGTTGCTCAAGGTGTGCTGCATAAAGGCCTCTCAGATCATACGACCATCTCTTAATGAGATATTTGAGATTAAGTCTCACTGTCTCTTGGCACATGGTTTTGGCATCAACCGCTATCTTACACTTGTAAAGTCCCATCTGGATAGGAAAGCTCGCAGCTGCCTTCTTTTTGAGGCATAGATGAGAATGAACTTCGGCCAACTGCTGCAAGAACTCCATGAAGACTACCCTATTTGAAGGGTAGTGGGGTAACATGGCAGGATGACCATTGCATCCATATACGCGTATATAGGTGAAGGTGGGGAATTGGATGAACCAATCCGCCTAGTCCACCATTGCCTCCTTGGCTGTTGATGATATACATACGTGCATCTCATGGTCAAGGTTCCTTATGGTGTGCATAATGAAAAGATCATTTATCCACTTGAAATGCCATTCTGCTTGTGTAAACTCAAGTCGCGGAAAATGTTCGTGGATCTTCTGCACACCTAAGTTTCCCACAGTGTTTAATGCTTTGAACTGGCCTTGGAAGGAAATCAGGCATACAAGATATGAGCACATGTGGAACCTGTGAGCCTCTAAGAACCCGGTCATTTGCTGGTGGAGTGTATCACTGATGAGGCTGGGCTTGGCCAGTCGTAATGATCTCTATTGCTTACAATCTTAGCGATGATGTAATACATCCATGACTGAAATTGGTTCCCATCCTCTTGTCCAGTGATCTGGTTGAGTAGAGTGATCATCACTGCATACTCATCTCGGAACTCTCCTTGCCCAACATTCTTGGGTAAGTTGGCCTTTTTCACTTTTAGCCATTTTTCTGCCATTCCACTTATCCTTTGATACTTTGAATGCCCTTTTGCATTCTCTCACAGATATGACCACATTGGTCGGACATGGTGGAATAGCAAAACACCTTTAGACATTCTTGGGTTTAACACTGCAAATCACCCGCCCATCCACTGATCGAATTTCTCGTGTGGTAGGTTTGAAATGCTTAATGCAAGCAATTACAAACTCCACGTTCTGTAATGTGATGGGGATTGATGCAGCCTCAAGCAATCCGGATTGCTCAATGTTTTGTAACATGATCTGGTCCATACCTTCCAAATCTTCTAAGTTGACCTCTGGGTGTACTTGACACAAGTCAGTCTCTGTCGTTTTCAGGAAATCATGATACAAGACCGTTTTGGTCTTGTATTGTACTTGGTAGAACTGCATTCTGAAAAACTTAAAGATCAACTGTGCACACGACACTGTTCAGGCAACTTTTGAAAACCCCTGAAAATAGCACTTGTTGAGATGTATTTTTTCGGAAAAAATCTGACACATGGGTTTTGTTCGTGCTTCAATGCTGAACAAACTCAGTTCATTCGATTTTCAAATCTGTGACTTTTTTGGAAAAATCCCTAAAAATAGGGGCAGCAAGTTTGCTGTTTCTAGAAAATTTCAAGAGATGGGTTTTGCTGAAAAACTGTGTTGATCATACCCAGTTGGTCAGATCTGTGATTGTCTGCTGTTTTTTGTGACATGCAAGAATTTTAAAACAAGAAGAGAGGAAGAAGACACGAAGAAGATTGGAAGTTATTTGCCGCCCTTCTGTAAAAATATGCATCTGGATGCAACCTCTGAAAAATTATCCTTTTGTGCAACTAATCTTCAAAACTATGAAGAACGGTCAAAACCCTTTGTCAGATCTTGAAAAGACGTCTTGGAGAGCAAATTGCTGTTTTAGCCTTCAACCTACAAAGAAAGATAATGAAATATGGCGCCTAGGCTTGATATATAATGATTCAAGTTTGAATGCATCAAGTTTGGGCGCCAACTCATGATTGAGGAGTTATTTGGCTTGATCTGGAGTTCTCGGGAGTGATTTCCACTGATTGTGGGACGTTTTAGACATGAGAAGCCTTCAAAATATCTAGCTCAAGTCAACAGATCTTGCTTTGACCCACAGTAACGAGACTCACTAGGACTCGCTAGAACTCGACGAGTCTTGAGTTGAGTCACCCTAGCTGAGTCCTGGGGGCTCGGACTTGGACTCGGCCGAGTCCTAGTTGGACTCGCCGAGTTTGGTGGACTCGCCAGACTTGCCGAGTCCACGAGAGTCTTGTCAGCAGGACTGGGCAACAGGCAGGGTTTGAAAAGTGCAAAAATTACTTGAAATTTAAAGTTAAAACTTTTTTATTTTTACTTATTGTGAATGCAAATGATGATTGTGAATGCAAAATGATGTCATGAAGGTTTGTATGGTTTGGAGGTCAATTTGGGCTTGGTGGTGAGGTCTGCCCAGGACCCAGAAGTGTGCCCTTGATCCCAGCAGGGCCCCTAGACCCTAGGGTGTTGCCTTGCCCAATCCCTGGCAGGGGCTACCCCAGTCTCTCCCGTTAGGGAAATGGCCCCTTGACCCAGTTAGAGGCATCCCTAGACCCCATGAGCGGCGCCTGACCCCAAGGGAGACGCCCCAACCACAGCTAAAGAGCCTGCCCCAAACCCGCGCTATGACCCACTGGGAGCACATGCACAAGACCCCCACAAAGGGCCTTGCCTGTCCAACCCCATTAGGGAAATTGCCCCTCAACTCCAAAAGTGCAATAGATTGATGGAAGGATGAATGATTTGGTATATGTTCATTACAACCTTGACTCATATCAGGAAGCTTTTGACCCGACAAAACCCCGATCACTCTAGAGGAGGTTGATCCAGTGGAGTGGATCACTTTGAAGGCCTGAATCGATCTTTAGTGATGAGGACCTTGATTGGGTGGAGCAGGTAGAGAGAGAGGTTGAGGTTGTAGCCATGGGTGAGGAGGAGGCTAGAGGACGAGGAGACATAGCTGCTGTTGGTGAGAGTGGCATGGAGAGTTATACACAGGCAGAGACTATGGCTGTAGCTGCAACATCATCTAGGACCCTTAGACGCCTTCATAGGATTGGCTCCACTATGCCATAGAGTCATAAACTTATAGCTATTGTTTTGATATTTCATATTTGTATGGAACATTTGATGTCATGGATTTCATATTCTATGGGTTTTGTATACATTTGACTAATTTTATATATCTAAGTATGCTATTTCCTTCAGCAGCGCAACTACAATTTGTGTACTTTATACTTATGTGATCATTGTATACTTGTGCATGTGATGAAATTTGCTTTTATTTGTGTTGTATTCAATAAAGCGTGCTTGAAACAAGTTTTAAATCCTTAAAAATCTCTAAATTTCTAGGGTTTTTCAACTTTTTTTCATTTTGCCGAGTCTGCATTGAGTCCGAGTCCCGAGTCCCGAGTCCCCGAGTCCCCGAGTCGAGTCACCCTCGCCGAGTCCGAGTCTCGTAACTATGCTTTGACCTTTTAGGCGTCCTTTCTGAAGTTGAACACTTTTTTTTATGTTGAAGTCATGGTGAGGTGCCTCTGTTGGATCTTCATTTTTGGTTGCTTCGTTGATCTTGAGCTGTTGTTGATGGGATCCATTGCTGAGATGGGACAATACTGATTAAGTATACCTGGGAGCTGAAAAGCTCACAAACTGAATTTGATGTCTTCAATTCAAGGGCGCCTTTTTTCAGTAGGGGTGCCTTTTCACCAGACTTAGTCAATTTTCCTGAGTGTTATTCAATTCTTCCATTTTGACCCTTCGTGCTCTGATCTGAGATCACTGCTGACTGATGAGTCTGATGATCTCGCTGAAACGTAGAATGAATAACCAGCTCAACCCTGGAAAGGATGACAGGCTTCGTGAAGCCTGAAAGTTGATTTAGGTCCTTCAAAAGCTTGGGTGCCCTTGGCTGTAGGGGCACCTTTAACCTTTTGACTTGTTATTTTCAAGTTGCAAACTTTCAAGAACTATCCCAGCCTGATCTCTGTCGTCAAGTGTTTGATTTGTTCGTGTTCTTTGCTGACGGTGTCATTGTTGAGATTGATCAAAACGGAGGAGGTCATCTTGGAGGTCACTAAGCTTATAGACTGCATCTGATTGCCCAAAATGCTGGGTGCCTATTTCTAGGAAGATGCATTTTCCTTGACACTTGTTCAATTTCTCCTTGTTCTTCATTCATCCTTCACCTTTGGTGTTTTCTGCTTGATCTCTGCCTATGAATGCTTGACAGGTCCTGTGAACATGCAGCTGGATTGATCGCGAAGCTAAGAGAGTGCCGAACAAATGCCTTGTAGAAAACAGTTGTTGAAAACCTCATCAGGTGATTCAAAATGAAGGGTGCCCCTGGCCAGCAAGGGTGCTTTTTCCTTGATGTGCATTGATTTTCCCTCCATTCTGCATGCTCTAATGATTAATAGCTGTCATCGTTTGATGTGTTTTGCAGGTTGGCGAACAGGTTCTTTGCGAAGTTGAGTTGATGCCAGAGAGATCACCTGAAGAGGAGCTTGTTCAACAACTGATATCTGGGCCATCTAATTCAAGGGCGCCCTTGGTCAATAGGGGCGTTTTTTCTCATGTTTGACTGTCATTTTGATAGCACTTGCATTGCAGCATCTCCCGACTTCGCTTACGTTTTGTTGTACCCAAACCAAATTTTTTGCTTCATTAAGGCATTTTGCATTTTAAAGTCTAAACCTTGCTAAAATGTTGTAAAATACCGTTTTGGGCAATGTCAAGCATGGAGTTTTTGTCAATAGTTTGTCAGTCAAAGTCAGTTATATTGGTCAGAACCTGAAGAAGAGACTCAAAATGAAGATTTTCACGATGGAGGGGCATCTCACGACGGCATTTCATATTGCAGACGGTCATTTCAATGATCGAGACAGAGTTTTCAGTGATCAAATCATGGAGATTTTTCAGAGGAAAAGCCTCAAAGTGCAAGTATAGCTCAGGGGCGCCCAGTTTTTTGGAGGTCAAGATCTTGTCCGAAGTGCTCAAGCATACAGTCAATCTCTTCAGAA
>VDFB02297054.1:120997-152477 GCA_007258455.2 Sequoia sempervirens | reverse complement strand
GTTTCGGGGACGGGGAGTACCCGGTACGGCGGGACGAGTTTTCGGTACGGGGGTACTTTTGGGTCATTTTTTAGGGGACGGCAGGGGACGGCTGATAAAAAAATAGGGAATTTTTTAAAAATATATAGAAATTTCAAATGTTCATAGCATAACATTGATAAAGCATTCATTTTAGACATTTGTATAACCTTAATACATATCATTAGACTTGAATTGAGATTTCACATGAGAATCGACAAACAAATTAACAAAATTCAAATGCTTTTCATTATCAATGTGCACACATATCATATAAAAGTCTGATAATTATAACCAAAATGCCCAAAGGCTCCAAGTCTCAACTATGAAATGACATGCTAAACATAAAACTAAGAAAATATATCGCTGTCGAAGGTCCCTAATCAGCAAAAGGTAGGTCTAAATCAGCATCGCCCTCGCCATTAGAGCTCGAGTCTAAGTTAGTGTCAGTGTCCATGTCAATAGAAGGATCTGCCTCAACCAATGGAACCCCAACCAATCCCTCATGTGCATTCTCCTCAATTTGCATAGCATCTTTGGGATTAACATCCCAACGTAAGGCTGGAGTATGACGATACTGACTAGTCTGACGATCCTTCACTCAGCTGCTCTTCTTTTGCTCTCCTTCACTTCACAAGCCAAATGTAAAAATGAGTTGCTTTTTCTCATTTTAGGGCATATATAAGGCATAAATTAGGTTAAGTGGCATGGGGCGTCCCTTGTGGGCCCGCCCATGCCTTTTTTTCATTTTAAAAAACTTTGATTTTTTATAAAAATGTGTTTTTTTTGCTGCTGGGCCATAGGGTACTTCTAGAAGTACCCGGTACGGATGAGGGACGACTGTGAAGTTTCGGGTACTTCTAGAAGTACCCTACGTCCCCTGCCTTTTGCCAGAAGTCCCCTGGAAGTACCGGGTACTTGGAGGGCAAAAGGGGACGGCTAGGGGACGTTTCTTGGCCGTCCCCGCGTCCCTGTTTCGTACCCGGTACGGGAAACGGCATAAAAACACTGGGGACGCATCCCCGTGGAGCATAGTTAACAGAAGTAAACTAGATATACAATATCATTGAGCATGTAAAAGCATTCATAGAACAGATGTATATGAAGCATTGCAGTCTTTATTCATGTACTTGCAGTATTACATTATCATATCAACACACTCCCCCCGACTACGAACCATACAACAACATAAATAGTTAACCGGCGTCAGTTGAGAACACCAACCGTCGGCAACTGACAAGTACCAACTAATCCCGAGGACTAATCCCGAGTGCTAATTAATCCCGAGGACTAAATCCTAGACAAAACATTATTTATTTATTCCATTTGCTAATTGACTATTTAGCGGATTACATCATCCCCCCCTCAAAAAAAGTCGTCTTCCGAGACGACAAATACAATACTGGGAGATCAATAGATAAAATTTCAGTGGGAAGAGGGTTGAGAGGATGTCCCTGGTGGCTGGGGAACTGATGAAGTGGTAACCGGAGTGGTCAGTTGTCATAGTCGGTACACCTCCTCTGTATTCTGCTGAAGGTGACGAGAGGCCTTCAATTCCTTCTCTCAAGTGGTCTTGACCACGTGCATTGCCTCCTTCAAGTTTTTATTGACCCTCTCGAGTTCCTTGTCTTTTTCCGCCAACTGGCGGCCCATCTCCTCCTCAAGCGCTTTCATCCTCCTATCCATATCTTGAATGCTTGTATCCCGAGCGATCACTTCCAGCTTCTCCTTCTCCAACAAGCGAGTGAGCTCTTGTAGTTGTTTCACAAAGGATTCTGCCTTGGCCTGGATTGTACGGGAAAGGGTGATGGCTTGATCCGCTTTCCTCGTCATTTTGTTTAGATGGATCTCATACTCCCGGCAGGCTAGAAATAATGTCCTGTATGCTGTCTCCATCTCAAATAACTGTGCCACCAGCTTGTCGTCTTTCCCATGCAAAACTGGCCTCTTTGGAAACCAAGCAACCATCATTTCTGGTGTCTTCTTCGCCAACCAATCACCAGTAAATATCCTGTCGAACTCTCTACCACTCCCTGAGTTCATGAACTGAATGATCCTTCATGCCTCCTGCTCGGCTATGGGCGAGTAGTTCTTGTGCAGTGTCTTTGCAATGTCAGACACTTCTTTGATGATCAACGCAATAGGTTCAAGGTTGTGAATGTACCTCTCGATTGTACCTATTGGGTCCTCTCGATCTGGCTTGGGGATTATCACAACAATCCCTTCTGATGCATCATTATCACTGGATCCACTGGAATCTCTGACATTACCCACAACACAGCTGTAGGTATGGCCATTTGTGGTGTGGTATGAGGCTCCTCATCTGACACAATATGGATCACCTGTGCCATCTCTCCCCCCTCCACTGCTCGTTGCTCTACCACTGGTTGCGTATTCTCTATTGCCACCATCGGCTGAGTGCTCCTGGTTGGTGCAACATCTCTTCCCACCTCTGTCTCCATCAACCCTGGTGAGTGTATGGGGAGATGTCCTCTCGAATAGGTGTTCCCATTTGCCGCAGCCATCCATCTACACCCTCTGTCTGAAGTGTCCCTCCTGGTGATGTTGGTGCATCTGTCTCACCTATTATACCCTCCGGTGTTGTGTCCTCCGCCACCCCTAGTGGTGTCATCTCTCCTGCTGATGTAACTGCTTCAACTGCGCCACCTTCCTCGACCTCCTCTTCTACCTCCTGTTCGGCTGGGGCTATCACTGGAGGATTAACATCTACTGAATAAACTCCGACTGGTGAAGTACTATCGGCAGATGAAGACATTGCTAACTGCTCATACTCTTCACTATCAACTTGTTTCCTCTTCCTCTTCACCGTCTTCGATTCTTCTGTTGTGCCCCCAACATCCAAAGTCGTCCATCTAAAAACTGTAGGCCAAGAACTGTCATAATCCCTTGCTGGCTGAAATTTTCCCCATTTCCCCTCTGGCACTTGATTGTAGACGGTATCCGGAAATAGAGCTATAAGCTGCTGGGTCATATAGAACGCCTTGTGTTTGCATTCTAAGAACTCTCTAATCCTTTCTGATAGGTATAGTGCCCAATTGTAAACCTTTCCCCCACTTAGTCTGAACATATACTCCACCATCTAGGTTGCGATATTTGAGGCTCGGCTGGCGCCTGTCAACTTGCATTTGATAAGATCCATAATGCACTTCCAATCACCATTCCCCAGCATATTTTTCCGTAACCCTTGAGCCCCTGCGCTCCAAATTATTTCCTTTTCTTTGGCAGTGATATCAGACCTGCAAATTCTTTTAATAATCATCTCTTTTTGTTGCGCAGTCATTTTTGTAGTTGGCTTGGCGATCACCTGCCCATATGCAGGTATGCCAAAGACTCTTCGGAAGTCCGAGGGATAAAAAGCCACCGTAACTGGAAATCCTTCGTATTCAATTGTACTCCTGTGGCTGTGTTGATTGTAATTGGCAACAATATCTCTCAAATATTCTTCAAAATCCTTAGCATTAAAAAAAGGACACTGTGCTACCTTATCCACCTGTGCTGTTGGCAGTGCTCGCTTGATGGGATAGTCGGGTGCCATCTCCTGCCACCATGTCTTGCACTCTATGCCTGTGAGACTCTCCCACGTCAGCGAATCTGTAGTCACATTATCAACTTTTCCATTATCTGACTTGCCTCCAGTCACCTTGGATTTCAGTGTTATTTTCCTTGCTTTCGTACTCGTGCTGCCATCCATTTTTCTGCTCTTGTAAGGATGAAACTGCCGGAGAATAACTTTTCTGAATAGGTGAAAACCCTTAACGACTTCCGGTACAACAGTTATTTGTTTCTGCCGAAGGCTCCAGCCGATGAATGGTACGGACTTCTTCCTCCAGTTGTGAGATAGTACAGACTCCTCACTATGTCGTACGGGTTTTTCCTGAACACAACGTACGGCCTTCTTCCTAGCTCATACGGCCTCTGCTCTAGCCAAGCGTACGACTTCTTCTGCAACTCGTACGGTCTCTTCCTGGTGATAGCGTATGGCCTCCTTTCTCTTCAAGCGTACAGCCTCTTCTTCAATGCATACGACCGCTTCTTTGGGATAGCGTACGGCCTCCTTCCTAGCTCGTACGGTTCTTTCTTCAGGTCGTACAGCCTCTTCTTCCAATCGTACAAACTCCCTTGATAATATGCGTACGGCCTTGGTAGTCTTCTGTTGATGGTGTACTTGCTTCCGTACGACCACCTTTCTCTTCAAGCGTACGACCCTCTTGTGTACTGAATTCGCTTTCTCCCTGGTATTCAATCGTACGGCCTTCACTCGTACGGATTTCCTTTCAAGTCGTACAACCTTCTTCAAACAAGATAACCGTACAGACCTCCTTAGGCATACGGACTCCCTCCTATCTCTCCACCGTATGGCTTCTCTGTGTGCCCAGCGTCCGAAGTTCTTTAGTCGGATGGTTTTGCCTTCTGTGATTTCTTTCTTTCGCCTGTCTTCCCTTGCTCTTCGATTTTTCCCTTGTAATGCACCCTGAGTTATAATCCTCGATTAATTTTGAGTCTTCCCTCTAGGTTTAAGTCGTACACTTTGTGCCAAGTTTAATATTTTAATATTTTTCACCTCAAATTTCCTTCTTTTGATTATTTTTGATTTTTCTATTTTCCCATTCTTTTTGATTCTTTCTCTCTCTTCTCTCTTCTTTCCCTTTTCCCCATCATCTTTTCTATTCTTTTTTTCTTATTTCTTGATTTTTCACATCTTCTCTCTCTAATTTTATTTTTTTCCATCTTCGGCCATTTTCTCTCTCATCCCCTCTCTCTTCTTTTCCTGGTTCTCTCTTTGTTCCCCGTACTTCTCCGTCCTCCTTTATCTTCAATTTAGATGCATAGTACCATTTGTACGTATTCCGGGGCCGCTTATAACATTCTTCTTCACAACATGATCCTATATATTGTATATCAAACCATTTATCAAGCAATGGAGAAGGGCCAATACCTTTGAAACTGCCGTCGATATATCGTCCGCCGTAACGCTGGTACCACGTAACCTCTTCGCCTTCTATAGTTGGTGGCCCGGCTAGGTTAGGTATTATTTTCCAAAGCCCATCTTGTGTCACTAACCTCGACACTTTCCTCTGTTCTCGTCTCGACTGCTTAATTACATCTTCAGTGTACCCGTCTACACTTGAAATGAACATATCTTCTGTCATTATTACTGTCTTTAAACAGGGAGCTGTCCGTTCAAAGTAGGCTTCCCATTGCTCGTCGTTCCAATCATTTGCTTCTTCATCAGTATCCTCAAGTTGACACATACTTCGTTCATGGGCGAGTTGTTCCTCCTCTTTCTGCGCCTCATTGTCTAATCCTTTCGCCAGGTATCCTTGCCTGAGACCTTCATACGAAGCTATGTAACACCAATGTCCACCCATTCTCCGCCATAGTGCTGGTGTCCTGAATACCGCATTGGTCAGGTTCTTGTGCATCCGGGGTACAGCAATACCTTCTACCTTCGTTTGCACCAGTCTCTCTTCTATGATTTGATCCACGCCTGACTCCATCCAAACTCCTTCGACTGCATAGCCAGGGTCTCCCGGACCCCAGTCATTCTTGCGAATCCTCTTTTCGCACAGCCCAGTCTTCTTTAATAGCCCAGTCTTCTTTAATAGCATAGCCCAACATATTGATGGCAATAGCGTTCTCCTTTCTTTCTTGAGACTGCTTCAACTTGGAACCATTGATTGCTTATGGTAGGGGTGACCCATCCAAATTCTCAAGTTTTATAGAGCCATTGTCATGGACTTCGCGAACTCGGAACGGTCCTAACCAACGAACTTTGAATTTCCCCGGCTTAATCTCGTTGTGGCTGTTATATTTCAAAACTAACTGTCCTGGCCGGAAATTCATTCGCCGGAGGTGCTTATCGTGCCAATACTTCCTTCGCCGCTGCATGTTCTCCGTCGCCCATTGTGCCATTATCCTTCGCTCGTCCAGTTTATTAAGTTGGTATAGTCTTTCTTTTAAACTTTCAGTATCACCTAGCCGATTCTCCACGGCTATCCTTAAGCTAGGTACCATGTACTCCATCGGCATCACTGCTTCCTGACCGTACATTAATTGGAAGGGCGTGTGGCCCGTCGTTACCTTGTACGTCGTACGGTATGCCCACAGGACGGCTGGTAACCTCTCTTCCCAGTCAGCTTCTTCCACGCCACATGACTTGTGAATAACCGATACCAGCACTTTATTTGTCGACTCTGCCTGGCCGTTAGCTCGCGGGTAGTACGGACTTGATAGGTTGTGAACGATCCGGAACTCCGTCGTCATTAGCTTGATCACATGATTAACAAAATTCCCTCCACAATCACTCGTGATCTGAATGGGAATGCCATACCGTGTCACTATTTGCTCATAGATAAATCTTGCCGTACTCTGCGTTGTGTTGTCTGGCAATGCTCTAGCTTCAGCCCACTTCGTCAGATATTTAGTAGCAACCACAATGTATCGGCATCGATGCAACTAACTCACCTTCAATGGTCCAATGAAATCCAATCCCCATCGTTCGAACAACTCTTGCGGTTGAGAGGGATGTAGTGGCATGAAGTCCCGCTTCAATGGTTTCCCGACCCTCTGGCAAGTGTCGCAGCCTAACACCCACTCCCTGGTGTTGATGTGTTTTTCGTGACCGCACCAACATAGAATAAAGTCGCCAATGGCTACCCTATTCTCTCTTGATCAAAGTATCCAGTACACTAAGATTGCGAGAGAGTTCGTGCATTCAACTCCAAGGTTCCTTGAATGCGAATAGTCTCAGTTTGCTCAATGTGATTTGCTGGTATTTCAAGGGGACTTACGAAATTGTTCAACAACAGAGGAAGGGGTTTTGACAATTCGACAGATTTATCAATGAAGCACGGGTTTCCTATTCTAACCAGAAAGTACTGAATTTAAATGAGTGTAGGGTTCAGAAGGTCTAAATCTATTCTAAGTGCGGGATATGGAGCTCAACTTCAGCAAACTTCAACCGAACTTCGCTTTGCCTCGCATCGGACAACTTCCACGGAGTCGGTGCAATCTTCAAAGGAGGTGACTACAGATATTCAAACCACCGCTTGACATGAAGATACCATCATAACGACGCATACCATCATTCAAACTATGATTGAAGTTAGGTCCACAACGTTTCCAGTTGACCACACAAGGCGAACACACCATCAGTGAGCCCGCTAGTGGTATGGATAAGCGAAGCTTGCTTAGATCAAACACCACATTCCATTATTACTATCTGCTTGCATGAAATGAAATTTACTCTACTTTAAGCTACTATTCGAATCAAAAGGACGAAGAAACCTTGCTAGCTACTCACAACAAAAGACGAAATTCATCATCAATGAAAATTCTTTTTATTGAGAGAGTGTTCACAACAATTTCTTACAAAGTTTTTTAAAGGAAAAACTCTCCTTCAAACTACTCTATCAATCTACGCTATGCTACTTCTAAGATGTCTCTCTATTCTAACTTCTACTCTAATCTAATGTCTCATGAATTACAAATGAGGGGGGAATGCCCCTTTATATAGCTGGCCAAGTCCAACGGACGACGCAGATTACAATCAGATGGACGGCTCAGATTGTGCCACCTCAGCCCTAACCCTAAAAAGAGGAGTGGAGTAATAAATGAACAATTAATGTCCACCATCCTCTAGAAGATTCCTGTTTGTAAACGCGTTCACACTGTTCTTTTTGACTGCAAACTGGATGAGCTTGATCATCATTGCTTCGACTTCTTGAAAGGGTATGGCAGGCACGTCCTCGATCTGACTCCAAGGTGACAACTTCTTTCTCCTGCTTGATGATGGTTTTACTCCTTGATGTCATTACATATCAGGTTGGGTGAAGTACGCTGGAAAAACACCCTCTGGGTCAACGCCGAAGAAAGACCTCCACTTTGTCCTTCAATTCATCTTGCTATCATTCTTTAACTTTGAGGTGCTTGAGGATCATCTCTAACACTTGGTACTTCATCCTTCCCTCTATTCTGAGCTTGAAAGATTTTCTTGTCTTGGATTCGATTATTCCTCCTTGCCACTCGCCTGACTGCATCGGGTGCAACACTTAGCCATTTCTTGCAACTTTTCCTCCTTCATGATTTTATCATCTTGGACTATTTGCTTCATTACTTCAAGTCACCATGCTCCGTCCCTGGCGTTCATCCTGCAAAACAGATAAAGAGAAGATTATTAGAACACTTAATAATATAAATCCATTCTACTTACCAGATCTCCATGCTTTGACATCCAAGATTTGAATGATCTCCGAATCTGATAGGGTTCATCGTTTTTCTCCAGCCAACTTTTTGCCCCTCTTCATGATTTTCAACATCTGTAGGCCGGGGCATTTAGCACCTATACATCATATTTCAATGCCTTAGACAAATTTTCAACTTCCTCAATGGTGTATTTAAGAGATGCACCTTTAAAATCATCTTCTGAGAGTGTTAACTTCAACTGCATCCTCTTCAAGAAATTTATTTCACCAGCTGAAGTGTTGACAACTTTGATTTTATTCATCTCTGACCTAAGAAGATTCGACTTCATGGAGAAAATTGAGCAAATTCACCTAGGCCATCAACATCGAATTCATCCGCCAATGCCTTTTATCTTCAGAAACATCATTTATTCCTTGCCTTAGAATTTTTTTTAAATTTCCCCCTTAGAAAATTTATCAATCTGGTGTCCCATCAAAAATCTTCATCTCGAAGGCCTCGGCGAAGTGTGGAAGACCTTAAAATCCAATCCTCATCGCAGACGTCCAATACCCAGAAGAAAATTCTCTTCAGAAGGCGTCAAATTCATGTGTCCACAACGAAGGGGTACATTTAATTTTTTTGAATTTAAACCTTAGAAAAATATTTCTCAACCAAATTTATTCTCATCCTTCATCTTTGGGCGTACTTTCTAGCTCTGACTTGAAAATCTTCTTCAATCTCATGAAGCCGGCACATTTTGACATATCCATTGCCAACTCATCGATGCCACATAAAATTTCATCACTTCTTCAAGCTCAGGCGTATTTTCCCTTAGAGGTGGAATTTTATGCCTTAGAAATAATTTCAAATAACATCACTAGCATGGGCGCATATAGGGGCTTCCACTTCATATTTGCATGCCTAAAATATTCTCAAACTTTTCTCCAGTCAAAGGCCCATTCAAGGGGGTGTGCTTCAAATTTTGAATACTTAGAATATTTTACCCTCCAGTCAAGGCTAGGGCGCATTTAGCATGGTGAGTTTCCAATTTCCATGCCTTAGAAATTTTTTGGTGCCATCATGCAAGTTGGGCGCATTCAAAGGGTCTAGTAGGAAGTTTTCATACTTAGAAACTTTTTCTAAGTTCATTTCTAACATAGGCGCATTTAGCCTATAGTGAAGGATTTAACCACGCCTTAGTCTTTTATCATCCATCTCACCTTGCACTTGGGCGCATTTTGCATGTCATGGAGGATATTTTCACCACGCCTTGGTAACTTCTCTCATCAGTTTCACCTTATTTAACTTCAACGCCATGGTAACTTCACATAGAGGAGGATTCAACACTTTCAATGCCTAGCAAAGGTCATGACTTCATGGGCGCATTCAAAGGGGCAAGAAGGAAGTCAACACTTTGTCTTTTTCCCAGCCCATATGGGCGCATTTAGCACATGGAGAAGGAATTATCTCCAACGCCTTTGACCTCTTTGACTCTCCTTCAAGCATGGGCGCATTTGGGGGGTGGTGAAGGAATACCAACACTTAGAAACTTTTATCCACCATCTCTCCTTGAGGGCGCATTTAGGGGTAGGAGGAGGATTTATCAATGCCTTAGAAACTTTTAGCTCTCATCACCTTGACTTTGCATGGGCGCATTTGGAAGGGTCAGCAGGATAAACCTCACACTTAGAAATTTTTCTTTATCAACCTCCTTGAAGTGGGCGCATTTGGCATGTGCAGAGGGATGAACCTTAATACTTAGAATTTTCTATCACCTCAAGGCAAGTTGGGCGCATTTAGGGGGTCAAGGTGGACAAACTTCCAGACTTGGACAATTTTTTACTTTCCAGCTGATTCTTCCTTGGGCGCATTTGAGGGGGTGAGCAGGATTTTCTCAATACTTAGAATTTTTTTATCAACCTCCTTGAAGTGGGCGCATTTTCGGGGTCTAGCAGGATGAGATTCATGCCTTAGACAATTTTTTCACTTTCCAGCTGAGGTGGGCACATTTTCAGGGTGGAGGATGAACTTCAGACTTAAACTTTTTTAACCTTCTGCCAGTCATCTTCACGCCTTGCTATATATAGTAAGTCCTTTGATTTTCACATCTCTGAAGCTCAGATTGACTTGAAATTTTATTCACAGGATCCTCATGACCTAGTTAGCCTGTTCACACTGCCATCTCGTGTTGACTTTCTAGTTATAGCATGTTTCTGAAGGTGGTTTACTATTTATAGTAACTGCTCGATTTTGATACATCCCCAACTTCGTTTGACTTGAAATTTGAATGGTGTGACCCTCATTGGTAGACTTGCTTGTTCACACTAGCGCCTGCTGCTGATTTACTATTTTTAGCCTGTTTCTAGAACGCCTTACTATAAATATTAAGTGCTCCGATTGCCTTCAAATTTTACCGGTGGATAGCTTGAAAGATGCTGATCGCAGTGGGATACACCGGTTTTCGAAAATTCTAGCATTTTACCCCTCATTTTGGGTCCTGAAGCTGGAAACCCTAATTTGACTTGTATGTATATCAAACGACCTCCGTTTGACCTCGTTTCTGTTACACTTTGCCCTGTTTGTGGTTCTGATGCGTTGGGCAGCTGCCGGAATGCACCTGCTAAAAATAGTAAGTCTATGAAAACTGATCATCTTGCCTTGCATGTCACATCACTGCGTAGCTCTTGAAAAACCCATAAAGAATCATTAGACATGCAAAGAAAGCCCCGACATGCAAACCCTAAAAATAGCCTCCGAAGACGGCTCCTGAAAAAGTTCTGATCCTGGTTTGCATGCTACATCGTTGTGTAGGTTTTAGAAAACCCAGAAGGAATATGCAGACATGCAAAGGAAATCTCAACATGCAAACCCTAAAAATAGCCTACGAAGGCTGAACTCTAAAAGTCATCGTCTCATTTTGCATGTTATACCATTGCGTAGGTTTCAGAAAACCCAGAAAGAATCTCCAGACATGCATTGAAGAATTCTGCATATAAACCCTAAAATCTGCTCCGGAAGATGAATTGCTAAAAATAGCAAGTTGTCCATTTCAACTCAAAATTTGCAGATGAGCAGCTTAATGTGTTCTAGATGTAGTGTAATGATCGAAACTTCGAAAGTGCTGAAAGAACGCCCGGAAATGAACACTTACTAAAAATAGTAAGTTGCCAGAATTCATTGAAATTTAGTTGGGAACTTGCTGGAAGCATGCTGACTGTGTTGCCAACCTCAGATTTCAACTTACTTGCTTCATTTGACCTCAAACCGACCAAAAAGTGCAAACCCTAATTCTATGCACTTGGTCAAAATTTTACGTTTAAGCTCACAGACGGGCACATCCCCGGAAAGGCAAACAACAGAAAAGGGATAGAAAGAGAGAGAGAGATAACAGGAAAACTAACTAAAATCAAGCCAAAAGTTCGAAACGAAGCAAAAATTAGGGGGTCCCCATTTGCAATGGGGCGATGTGTGAAAAAGGTCACAACACCTGGCATCGATGTGCATCGTCGGCCACCATAGGCCTGCCAAAAGAATTTTTCTTGCTGTAGCATTTGGTCCCATATGACTGCCAGCCAGACCTTCGTGTGCCTCCTTTAGTACGCCTGGTATCTTTTCTTCTATAACACATCTTCGGAGGATCTGATCAGGCCCCATCTTGTAGAGCAAGCCATTGATCAACTAGAACGTCTTACTTTTCAAGACGAGCTTTCGCCTTTCCGCTAGTGGCATTTCTTTCAAGAATGTGGATGTGGACAAATATTCCCCAATCTTCTCATACCACGAAGGTAACACTGCAATCTGAAATAAGTGTGCATCCGAAAAATCTTCATTCACCCCTCCCTCGGCAGGTTCGCCCGATCGGATTCTAGACAATTGATCAGCAATCACATGGCTCTTACCGGGTCGTACGATGATGGTAAATGTAAACTCTTGGAGCAGTAATAGCCACCTGCTTACTCGTCCTTGAATGATTGGCTTGTTCACTAAATACATCAAGGCTTGATGATCCACATAAAAGGTGAACGACGTGGCTAGGAGATAGTGCCTGAACTTCTGTACAGAGTAAACCATTCCTAGTGCTTCACGCTCAGTCGTACTGTAATTCTTTTCAGCTCTTGAAAGTAATCGACTGGCAAAGAATACCGGATGGTCCAACCCGTGTGCTCCCACTTGTGCTAGTGTTGCTCCAATGGCAAAATTAGAGGCATCCACATGTACATGAAGCTCCTTATCCCAGTCTGGGTACGTCAGTATAGGTGAGCTGATCAATCGGTCCTTCAGTTCATTGAATGCCTTCTCCTGTTCTTCGGCCCATATGAAGGGTTGTCCTTTCCTCGTCAGTAGGTCAAGAGGATATGACACTTGCGCAAATTTTTTGATAAATCTCCGATAGTATCCCACATGCCAGAGGAAGGACTTCACGCCGGTGACGTTCTTTGGAGCCTCCATCTGTACGATTACTCTTACCTTGTCGGGATCGGTTTTCAATCCAGCCTTACACACAATGTGTCCGAGCAGCTTTCCTTGTGGCACCATGAATCTGCATTTCCTAGGATTCAATGCAAGGCGGGCTGCTCTACATCTTTCCATGCACTCGCCTAATGCTTTCAGATACTTTTCTTTATCACTGTAAATTGACCAATCATCGAGGAAAGCTTTAAAATTACCTACAGACATTCTGTCAAAAATGTGGAGTATTATCCTTTGGAACGTGGCTGGCGTGTTGCACAACCCGAACGGCATCTGGTTGTACGTGTACACCCTGTCCTCAACCACGAACGTAGTCTTCAATTTGTCTTCCTCCGCGATACTAATTTGGTTGTAGCCTGAAAAGCCATCCAGGAACGAGTAGATTTCATGTCCGGCAACTTCTTCGAGGATTGTGTCGGGGAAGGGAATAGGAAATGGGTCCTTGATGGTCACCGCATTCAGACTCCGAAAGTCTAACACATATTCTAATTTGCTCCGTTTCTTTCTTCAAGGATATGACGATTGGTGACACCCACTCGCTGACCTCCACTTTGAAAATGATGCCCGCTTCCAACATCTTCTCAATCTCCTCTTGCACTTTAGCAGCATAATATTTATTCATTCTGTACGGTCTCTTCCGTACGGGCTGGGCTTCCGGTACGAGAGGGATCCTATGTACGCATAACTCCGGTGGTACACCTTTTAGATCTTTATACGTCCAGGCAAAGGCATCTTTATACTCCATGAAGATTTTGAATGCTACCGCCTTCAATACGGGGTCCCAATCATCACCCACAAGAATCTCCTTAGGTTTTTCTAGTTCCCCAAGGTTTACCTTCTTCAGCGTTGGCTCCTCATACTTGATGATTTTATTCCGTTCAAACTTGTGTGCTGGCGTCTCATCCAATTTTGCCGTACCTTCCTTATACTCACCGTACTCTGGAGGAAATGTTTCACTGGTCGAGCCTTTGTCTTCTTCCACTTCCCCCTCCCTGACTTGTAGCATGTTGCAATCAGGGTGGAAGACTTCATAATCTTTCATCTGCAGGTGAAATAATCCGTTCAGCGAACTGGTCTTGTCCTCCGAGCAACTCCCAATCTCCAGTACACCTTCCTCATTTGGCTCCATTAGTTTTCTTTCGTCATCAACGTCTGATTCTCCTCCCGATTCGGATCCCGAAGACGCCAGATCTTCACTGACCGCCTGATTCTTCAGATCAATAGTATACTTCCTCCCCTGACTCTCGATTGAGAGCGTATTCTTGTTCCAGTTGTGGTTTGCCTTGGCAGCAATCAACCATCCATGTCCCAGTAATGCGTCGTACGCCTTTTTCTCCAGTGGGATGACGACGAAATTTAGCAAAAACAGCTGCGTGTCGATCAAGACTTTTTGTGCCATTAGTGTACCAAGGGGTTTGATGCCATGCTGGTCTGCTCCTACGAGGTGGAATGTCGGGGGCCAGAGAGTCGGCTTACCCAAACACTTCCGTGTTTCCTCTGGCAGTACGTTTACTCCCGAGCCTCCGTCGACGATAGTGTTAGATAATTTCATTCCCAAAATTTCCATCTCGACGACGGCTGGTTTCCTGCTGATACTTACTGCGAGTAGCATTGGATCCGTGGTCTCGGCTACTGGTTCTGGCATTCGTTCTGGCGGACCCTTACATTTGTAAGTGCTACTCTCAGATGAGGCATCGTTTGCAAAAGGTCAGTTACCTTGATCGGTACGGTTGTGTGAAGCACCTGCTGTACTATGTTCTTCTCCGACTCCGACTTCAGCAACGTACTGGTAGCTTTACAATTTCTGCGTTCATTCACCATTGCCTCTTCTACTTTTGTCTTGGCTTCTCGGAATCTTTCTTTCTTCGTACGAGGGTCTGGGTAATTGGCCTTCTTCGACTGCGCCCTCGTGATTGCCAAGACTTCTTCGTCAGCTATGTCCAGCATATTGATACCTTTCCGCTTTGGACAGTCGGTGTCTTCATGATCACCCGGTCCGCACCATTTGCATAACTTTCCCCCGGTGCCTTGGCCGCTTTGACAATTCCTCGCAAAGTGACCCCATTCATTACACTTCCGGCATTGGATCATGGGTCTACGTTTGCTGTCATACTGAATTTTGCTTTTGGGTGTATTATTTCTCCGATTGTTACGGTAGCCTCCAGGGGATGCATTGTTGTTCTGCGGTTTTGGTGGTGTGGTCGGGGGAGTTGACTGTTCTCCTTGTGTGAAGAACACTTGCGAACTCCTTGTTTTTAAGTTGTACGGGCACTCTTTGACGGAGTTTCCCATAACTTGGCAGATGTCATAGAATATTTTTTTCGGGCAGTTCGCCTTTGTATGACCTTCCGTCTTGCATTTGGTACACCATAATTCATTCGCCTCCTTGGAACCTTCCTTGTTAGCTTTCAGTTCTTTCATCATCCGCATCATGTCCCGACAAAGAGCCTGTACAGTTGTTGATTCGTCTTCACTTTCCTCTGCACTCTCTTCGTCATCTTTCTTCTTCCCCTTCGAAGATGTCTTGTTCTCACTTTCAATGTCCATCGCCCGATTATATGCTTCAGTGTACGAGGATGGCGGTACCACTTTCATTTTTCGCCGAAGCGAGGGAATGAACCCTTCAATAAACCATCTCTTCTTTAGGCCATCTGCCGGTTGTGCCTCAAGCTTTCCTATCAAGTCTTTTAATTTCCGATTGTAGGTCCGCACGCCCTCGTGCTTTCCTTGTTTAGTATTGTATATCTCCGTGACAATCTCGCTATCGTCCCGTAGAAGTTTGAACTCCTCCTGGAAAGCTTGCTTCAATACCCTCCATGTAGCTCTCTATGCTTGGTCCAATTCAGAGTACCAATCAATGGCACTGTCTTTGAGTGTCGCTGGAAATGCTTTCAGCCACTGGTCGGGATCATCCTGTCCGCTGGCTATCCAGATAGTCTAACATGTCTTACAGTGCCGTACGGGATCTTCAGACCCGTTCCCCATGAACTTTGGCAGCTTTTGCCACTCCGGATGAGCCATCTTTCCCTGTTGTCCTCCTTGTGTGTTGGACCCGATTAGATTGGTTTCCTCGCTACATTCCTGTCCGTCAGTTGCACTCTCGGCCACGTACGAGTCACTCCCACGTCATCTGTCAGTGTCCGCAATATCGTGAGTCTCTTGGGGTTCCCTCCGGTACTCTCTCTGCCTTGGGGTACTGAGTTTTGGTCTTCCACTCGTCAGCCGTTCGTCGTCGTCCGAGAGGGACAACTCCCGAAACCGTCTGATGCTACTACTCAATTCATCTTCGTTCTCATAAGGATCATATCTTCCTACGTACGGAGTGCTGAAGGGGTCTCCGTCCCTTCCTTCTGTCAAACTTTGGTGCGCTCATCCAATGGATGTCTATTCTTGTCAGATTTTCATATGTTCTTTTAATGCTCTGATTTATTTCAATTAAATCCTCATCCAATTCCTTACCGGCTTGCTTCAGTCTTCTTCACCGGTTTTCTTGTTCTTGCAGCCTGAGTGATTGCCGAACCTTTTCTTCCTGAGTCTCGTGCCCGTCAGGTACTCGATTCTTGTCTTTGTTCGGCCGTACGGGCATTTAAAAGTTGTTCAGGCAATCATTGCTGACTACCGGATGTACGTATCCAGCTAGTGTCTCGTTCCTCTTCTTCTCGTTTAGTTCGCTCTTCGTAGCGCTGCAGTATTTGCTGCCTTCAGCGTTCCCGATCCTCTTCTTCTCGGAGGTCTTGCAGAATAATGAAATTAGGGGCCAGCAATCTGGGCATATGATTTAGGAGGTGATTCACCTCGTCGTTTACTTCCAACCTATCCCAGATAACTTCCTTAGGGATCTCCCATATGTGGGATTCCCTATGTACGTGATCTCGTAAAGATATCTTCCATCGATTGACAAGATCTTCAGTCAATAGGTCTTCCCGTTCCTCATTAGCATTTACAGGTTCTTCCGCCAGTTGACCCATTACGCTGCCATGACGAGTGATTCCCTAGTCCGCTCAGGCAACAGCGCCAAATGTTTACTCCACTAATGGTAATTCAATACACTACAAAAGTAAACTAGATACACAATATCATTGAGCATGTAAAAGCATTCACATAACAGATGTATATGAAGCATTGCAGTCTTTATTCATGTACTTGCAGTATTACATTATCATATCAACACACTCCCCCCGACTACGAACCATACAACAACATAAATAGTTAACCGGCGTCAGTTGAGAACACCAACCGTCAGCAACTGACAAGTACCAACTAATCCCGAGGACTAATCCCGAGTGCTAACTAATCCCGAGGACTAAATCCTAGACAAAACATTATTTATTTATTCCATTTGCTAATTAATTATTTAGCGGATTACAAATGCCAGCACAAGAGATCACCAGATTAAAACTAAACTGAAACACCATGGGAATAAATTCCAAAAGGCTTCATCATCTTCAACTGTTGAATAGCAAACCCAAGTGATTCCTGGATTCCAAATCATTCTCAGGAACACTGATCCTCTAATCCGCTGTGCTACTCTGATTAAAACAACTGAATACCCAAGGTGGAGCAACATATCATGGTCCACAAAAAACAATACATCAAACATGTTAGTGCCTGGGTCCCATATCAGTCTGTAGAACCTGCAAACTTCATTGTCATAATTCTGATCAGCAACATAAATGTTTTCAAACATGTTACCAAACCAATGCCAATCATAGAACAACACTCCACACACCATCACTATACAATGCTTCTTTTGAAGCAAACTGCTTTCATTGAAAAAGCTCCAAATAATCTTCACACATCTCACAACATGAGTTTCTAATTGATGAATCAAATCAACAATTAGCTCGCTGCCCCAAACAATAACATATGAGATGTTACTAAAAATTTCACTATCTATCATCATTGAACTACCCATACCTAAATTTTGACCATACTGAATCAATCCCTTGCTTATTTGAGGCAGAAATTCAATCCAAATAAGAGATTGAGAGACCTGAAAATGAATAATCCAGCTTCCTAACATATCTGAAATAAACATTCTAGGATTTGATTTTTGGGAAACCAGCATCCAAGAAAGTGAGCAGCAGCTGCAACTTAAGAATTTCTCAACAAAATGAGCATAACTACTCATGAACCATGTTGGTGGCACCTTCAGCAAGGGTTTTGTTGATGTGTGTTTTGTGACCGCACCAACACAGAATAAAGTTACCAACGGCGACTCTATCCTCTCTTGAACAAAATCTCCTACATGCTAAGATTGCTAGAAAGATCATGCATTCAACTTCAAGGTTCCTTCATGCAGTGGATAGTCTCAGTTGGCTCGATGTGATTTGTTGGTATTTCAAGGGGACTTACGTAATTGTTCAACAATAGAGAAAGGGATTTTCACAGTTTGAAAGATTTATCAATGAAGCACGGGTTTCCTATACTAACCAGAAAGTACTGAATGTAAATGGTTGTGTTGTGACCTTTTTTCACACATTGCCCCATTCAAGATGGGGACCCCTAATTTTTGCTCCATTCTGGTCTTTTGGCTTTGGTTTCTCTCTCTCTCTATCTGTCTATCTCTTTTCTCTGGTCTGCTTTCCGGGGACGTTCCCGTCTTTGAACTTAAACGAGTAAAATTTGGCCAAGTCTGAAAATTAGGGTTTCATCTTTCTTGGTCAGTCTGAGGTCGAGCGAAGTGAATAAATTGAAATATGGGACTAACTTTGATGTCAGTATGCTTCCAGCAGGCTCTCAACAAGTTTTTATCTAATTCCGGGTACTTACTATTTTTAGTAAGTGTGCAATTACAGGCAATTCGTCAGCATTTTTGAGACTCCGACAGTCATACGACATTCAGAACACATCAAACTTTCGTGTGCAAAATTTGAGCTGAAACGGACAACTTTCTATTTTTAGCGGTTCGGCTTCCGAGGTAGTTGAGGACCTAGATGTAGATTTTCTTTGCATGTCTGGATATTCCTTACGGGTTTTTGAGACCTTGACGATTATAACATGCAGCGAGGCGACGACAACTTTCAGAATTCAGTCTTCCGAGGCTATTTTTAGGGTTTGCATGTCGGGGTTTCTTTTGCATGTCGGATGATTCCTGGTGGGTTTTTCGAGAGCTTCGCGGTGGTATGACATGCAAACGAAGATAATCACTCAATAAGGAACTTACTATTTTTAGCAGGTGCGTCCCGGCACCTCCCAGCAGTTCAGAATCACGAGCTGATCGCAATGCAGCCAGAAACGAGGACAAACGAGATCATTTGATACATGTCAGAGCAAATTAGGGTTTCTAGCCGGAACACGAAAGAGGGGTAAAAAGGCAAATTTTCGAAAACCCGGCGTAAACCACGCGTCGGCATCGCCAGGCTATCTGCTGGTAAAATTTGAAGTCAAAGCGGAGCACTTACTATTTATAGTAAGTCAATTTGAAACAGACTAAAATAGCAAGTTAGGTGCATGCGGCTGATGCCAGAGTCACGTGGTGAGGGAGCCTCATTCAAATTTCAAGTTCATCGGAGCGGGAGCTATCGAAGCAAGCGTTTTGCTATTTATAGTAAACCACCTTCAGAAATGGGCTAAAAATAGCAGGGTGACTAAAAATGGCAGTGTCGACAGAGTAACAAGGTCATGAGGATGCAGTGTGCAAAATTTCAAGTCGTTCTGAGCTTCAGAGATGCAAAATTGAGAGACTTACTATAAATAGTAAGGCATGGAAGAACTGGCGAAAATGAAGGAAAAATGGCTAAGATATAAAAGTTCATCCTGCTCCCCAGGCAAAATGCGCCCTCAAGCACAAATAGCATGAAATTTTTTTCTAAGTATAAAATTCATCCACCTGCCTAAGGAAAATGCGCCCACCCTCAAGGAGAAAGTTTTAAAATTTTCTAAGTGTTAAGTTTCATTCTACTCAGGGGGTAGAATGCGCCCAAGACAAAAATAAGTCAAGCTGGTCAACAAGTCTTCATCCACCTCACCCATCAAAATGCGCCCAGCCCAAAGTGGATGACTTCAAGAAAATTTTCTAAGGCAAGATATCCTCCACCACCCTCCATTTGCGCCCATCCTTCACCCTTGCTAAAATGCGCCCAAAATCCAAAAGCCCAAAGGAGTCAAAGGATTTTCATCCTTCATGAGGTGCAAAATGCGCCCAAAACATGCCATATGGAGACAAAAATGAAGAAGTTGAAAGGTCACTAAGGCGTTGAAAAGGTTCCATTCTCCTCAAGGCAAGAAATGCGCCATGCAAGCTAGGAAGAAGACAAAAGAGGTTGACTTTCCTCTACCCCCTTTGAATGCGCCAAGTAAAGAGTAGGTGTAAGGTGAAAAGTGTTGAACAAGGCGAAATCCTCTTGCCCATGTGGAGTGCGCCCAAGTTGATATGAATAAAGGGTGAATATTGCTAGGCGTGGGAATAAATATCCTCCTCAAGGTGTTGAATGCGCCCTAGGTACATAGAGGTGAGGTAAATATTGCTTGGGTGTTGGCCTGCAAGGTGGTGTTAAAAAATTGCTAAGGCATTGAAGTATGCTAGGCGTGTTGAATACTCCTCTCCAAGAGTGATGTGCGCCTAAAGAGTATAAGTTGGTGAAAATAAAATAAGCTAGGTGTTGGGAGTGGAGATGGAAGATACTACTGGGCGTGGTGAAGTTAAATGTTCCTCATGGTGATGAAGTGCGCCTAATGTTTAAGTGGAGAATGTTGCAAGGTGTTGAAAATATTTTCCTAAGGCGTTGGAGTTTTAAAACAAAAATATCTTTCTAGTGTGAAATAAAATACAAGGTGGTGAATAACATAAAGGATGTGCCAGGCGTTGGGATTAAATATCCTCCATGACATGTGCCTTCAGGAAAATCTTCTAAGTGAGTTGATGAAATTTTCTCACCACTGGCAAGATGGATTGAAGAATGAATAAAATTTTCTAAGGGAAATTTTTCAAAAGAAATGCTAAGTGATTCAAAAAATTTCTAAGGCACAAATATTTTCTCCCTTAGAAAAATACCTAAGTCTGGAGAGGTGATGGAGTTTTTCTTGAAGCACGAGCGGAATTGCCAGAGGTGAAGGCAGTGAATGCCAGCTTCACAGGGTTGATAAAATTTTTCCAAGTCAGAGCAAAGAAATACTTTAGGATCGAAGAACAAGAATAAATTTAATGAAAGAATATTTTCTAAGGTTCAAAATTCAGGAAAATTAAATGAACCCGTTCGTTGTGCACCCATGAGTTCGACGCGTTTTGAAGGAAATTTTCTTCTGGGTATTGAAGATTATCGATGAGGGGTTGATTTCAAAGTCTTCCATGCTTCGCTACGGCCTTCGGGATGAAGAATTTTGATGGGCACTGGATTGATGAGTTTTCCTAAGAGAAATTTGAAAATTTTCTAAGGCAAGTGTGAAGAAAATGTGTTTTCAAGGTAAAATCCTCCAGGCGATGAATTTGAAAGGAATTGCCTAGGTGAATTTGCTTAGATCCTTCGTGAAGATAGTCTTCTTGAGCTAGAGATGGATAAAATCAAAGTTGTCAGAGCTCCAGCAGGTGAAGTGAATTCCTTGAAGAAGATGCAGTTGAAGTTAACACCTTCGAAGGATGATCTTAAAAGTGCATCTTTTAAATATGCCCTTGAGGAAGATGGATTGAAATCTGGCTAAGGCATGAAGAATCATGAAGAAGGCAGAAGTTGGCTAGTGGAGGCGATGAACGCTTGGAAATTAGAACGTGAGAATCCTAGTAAGTAAGTTGAATTTATATTATGAAGTATTCTAATGCTTTTCTCCTTGCTCGTTTTGCAGGAGGAACGTCGAGACCAAGCGATGATGAAGCAAGTGATTCAGGATGACATCTCACCTCGAAGGAAGAAAGTTGTTAAAAATGGCTAAGTAATGAGACTCGAGTGACAAAGAAGGAATTGAAGAACGTCTAGAAGAAGATCAGGAGCAGTGTGAACACGTCTATAAGCGGGAATCTTCTAGAAGATGGTGGCCATTAATTGCTCATTTATTGCCCCACTTTCCATTATGGCGGTTTTTAGGGCGAATCTTGTTTAGGGCTGAGGTGGCACAATCTGGGCCATCCAGCCGATTGTAATCTGAGCTGTCTGTTGGACTTGGCCAACTATAAAAGGGGGAGTCCCCCTCATTTGTATCTCATTAGATTTAGAAGTAGAAGCAGAGCTTAGAGGAGTAGAGAGAAGTTGATAGAGTAGAAAGTAAAGTAGTGTAGATTGAAAAGGAAGGAAAGTCTTCCCTTTGGATACTTTGTAAGAAGTTGTCATGTATGCTTTCATAATAAAAGAATTTTCATTGATGGTGAATAGTTGTTGAGGCTTCTTCGTCCTTCTAATTCATGTAGCATCTTGAAGTAGTTTAAAGTAAAGTAGATTTCATTTCATGCAAGTACCTAGCAATTGTGGAATGTGGTGCTTGATTTGAACAAGACTTCGCTTGTCCATACCACTAGCGGGCTCGCTGACGGTGGGTTCGCCTTGCGTGGTCAACTGGAACTTTGTGACACTTAACTTCGATTATGGTTTATATGTTGGCATGTGTCATTGTGATGGTGTCTTCATGCTAAATCGTGATTTGAACATCTTAAGTCACTCCTCTGAAGATTGCACCAGTTCCGTGGAAGCTGTCCGAAGTGAGGCAAAACGGAGCTTGGTTGAAGCTTGTGAGATTTGATCGCCATGTCCCACACCTTAAAATAGATTAGAACTTCTTAGGCCCTACACCCTTTAATTTCAGTTCATCTTCGGTTAGAATTAGGAAACTTGTGCTCACCTGCCAAATCATTTGAATTACATGAAAGCCCTTAGTCCGCTGTTTGCTGTCAACTGTCGAACAATTGTGTAAGTCCCCTTGAAATACCAGCAAAAATCACATCGAGCCAACTGAGTCTATTCGCATTATCGGAACCTTGGAGTTGAAAGCATGAACTCACTCGCAATCTTAGCATGCTGAATACTTTGTTCAAGAGGGGATAGAGTATCCGTTGGGAAACTTTATTCTGTGTTGGTGCGGTCTCAAAAACCACGTCAACAGGTTGCAGGGATAAGCAGGCTCTAATCTACTCTAAGGCGTGGGACATGGCGATCAATTCTCGCAGACTTCAACCAAGCTTTGCTTTGCCTCGCTTCGGACAACTTCCACAAAACCGGTGCAATCTTTAGAGGAGTAATCATAGGTATTTAGATCATAATTCAATACGAAGACACTGTCACAATGACGCATACCGACATATGAATTACAAACGAAGTTAAGTCTGCAATGTTCCAGTTGACCACACAAGGCGAATTCACCATCAGGGAACACACTAATGGTATGGATAGATGAAGTTTGCTCGAATCAAACACCATGTTCCACTACTAGCATCTACTTGCATGAAATGAAATTTATTCTACTTTAAGATTCTACTTAAATCGAAAGGACGAAGAAATCTTGCTAGCTGCTCACAACAAAAGATGAAATCATCATCAATGAAAACTCTTTTTATTATGAGAGTGTTCACAACAACTTCTTACAAAACATTCAATGAGAAAGTTTTCCTTCCTCTTCAATCTACGCTATACTATCAAACTATGCTCTATGCTATGCTATCACCTAGCTGTCTCTCTATTCTCCAATCTAATCTAATCTAATGAGGTACAAATGAGGGGGGATGCCCCTTTTATAGTTTGCCAAGTCCAATGGATGGCTCAGATTCAATTACAATGAAGGGCTCAGATTGAGCCATATAAGCCCTAACCCTAAACACCGCCACCAAGAAGAGTGGGGTAATTAATGAGCACTTAATGTCCACCACCCTTCTAGAAGATTCCTGTCTGGAAACTCTTTCGCATTGTTCTTGTTTTTCTTCTTGACTACAAACTGGATGAGTTTGATCATCACGGCTTCAACTTCTTCCTTAGTCTTGAGGGAATTTCAGTGCTTGAGGATGATCTTTAACGCTTGGTACTTCATCTTTTCTTTCATCCCGATCTTGAAGGATTTTCCGGTCTTGGACTCGAGCATTTCTTCACCTAAGTTGGGTGCATTCAGATCCATGTGGAGGAGTTTCAACACTTAGCCATTTCTTCCAACATCTTCCTTCATGATCTGGGTGCAACTGAGATCTCGTGGAGGAGCTCGAAACACATAACTTTATCTCCTTTCAAGGTTGTAATATCATCTTGGATTACTTGCTTCATTGCTTCAAGTCATCGTGCTTTGACCCCGGCGTTCATCCTACAAAATAGATAAAGAGAAGAGCATCATAACACTTATAGTATAAATTCACTTTACTTACCTGATCTCCAAGGTATGAGTGATCTCCAGATCTGATAGGGTTCATCATTTTTCTCTAGTTTCACTTCATCTTCAAATTCCTCGCCTTAGCCAAATTTCCCCTTAGAAAATCTTACCAATCACCAGCCCAACATCCATTTAACATCTCAAGGCAAGGTGTAAACATTTTCAAAATTTATTTCTTCTTTTTTGCCTTAGAAAATTTTAATTTTTTTACTTAGGAAATTTCATTAAAACAGGCGCTTGGTGAAAATCCTCACTTTAAAATGTCCAGTGAGGTGTGGAAAACTTCAAAATCATCTCTTCGTTGAAGATATTCAATACCCAGAAGAAAATTCCCCTCGGAAAATGCAGAATCCATGTGTATACAGACGAAGGGGTTCATTTAATTTTTTGTAATTTCCACCTTAGAAAAATATTTTTCCCTAAGTCTTATGCATCTTTCTCTAGTCTGGGCGCATTTGGCACTATGTGCTTTTAATTTCGATGCCTTAGATAAATTTTCAATCACTTGCTCAAGCTTGGGCGCATTTCTGGGCGCATTTGGCACTATGTGCTTTTAATTTCAATGCCTTGGATAAATTTTCAATCACTTGCTCAAGCTTGGGCGCATTTAGATAGGTGGGCTTTCATTTTAAATGACTTAGCCAAATTTCTAAGTCCTTCCTCCTCTTTGTTTTCCTTAGGCGCATTTGAGGGCCTGGGGTTTCATTTTCAACACTTGAACAAATTCTCACCAACTCCAGGTTGCCAAGGCGCATTTCATCCCTTCTACATCCATTTTGCTTGTTCACCTGATTCTCCTTGGATGGCACATTTGAGGGGGTGAACTTTCATTTTAAATGACTTAGGCAAATTTTTAACTCACCCTCTCCAAGTTTGGGCACATTTACCTAGGTGAGCCTTCAAGTTTCTCATACTTAGAAATTTTCCATCAATCTCAAGTTACTAGGGCACATCCAAGGGTCCCTACTTTCATCTCCTTAGACTTAGAATTTTTTTTAAGCCACCTATCTCTTCAAGGGCGCATTTAGCAGGGGCTACTTGTTGTACCCAAAACCAAAATTTTTGCTTCATCAAGGCATTTTGCATAAAATAGTCTAAACCTTGCTAAAATGATGTTTTTGGGCAATATCAAGCATGGAGTTTTATCAAGTATTTTGTCAGTCAAAGGCAGTTCTATTGATCAGAACCTGAATCAGAGACTCAGAATGAAGCATTTCACGGTGGAGGAGCATTTCGCAACGATAATTATACTTTAGTCATTTCAGTGGCTAAAATCAAGATTTCAGTGATCAATTTTTGAAGATTTCTCAAGGAAAAGCAGAATTGCGCACCTGTAGCCCAGGGGCGCCCTTCTTTTTGAAGGCCTAAATTCTGTGATAAGTGCTCATAACTACAGTCAATCTCTTCAGAATTGGTCTGCCTATCCGATGAGCTATCCTGCGAGGCTTTCCGAGACCCGTAACTCCGACAATTGGCGACAAAAGTTGAAGATTCCGAAGTTCCAGATTGCAAAAGCTTGTCCTTTTCCAGCTTTTGTGCGCCTATAGCTTGAGGGCGCCCTTCTTAAAGGGGTGTTGGATCTTGGTATTTCTGGTGGATGATGTAGTCAATCTCTTCAGAATTGGTCTGCTTATCCGACGAGCTATCAAACGGAGTCATCCGAGTCCCAGAGCTCTGGTAGTCGACGTCTGTAGATGAGCTTATAATAGAGTTTTCACATCCTTGAGTTTCTTCGTTGCATTTCCAGTGCAACTGTAGCTCAGGGGCGCTTTTCAAAATGACCCTTAAGGTGATCTAGTTTGCTGATGAGGTCTTCCTGACATCAGTTCTACTCTAGTCCAGTTTCGCAACGCACCAAATTGCCTGTTAATCTGACATTCTGAGAGATTGTGGCAGAGATTCAACCAGGCACGAAATTTCACGGGCGGACTGGCATATCAATTTCATTGTATTTCTATAGGCCAGAGACGCCTAGTCTTCAGGCCTGTCAGATGAGGTTGTTCACGTTCGAAGTCTTCACGAGATTTGAGCGTGATTACACCAGCTATTCAACGAGCCCAGCTGTCAGCCTTCGGGATTTGGCAAACACTCGTATGTGCGAGGTCTTTGAGGAAGCACTATAAAACGAAGACAACTCAGAAAATGGCCAAGTCTGGTCGTCTATTCCATCTTGGGAAAGGCGCCTTTCTATTTGAGGTCTCAGAAGCAGTTTTCTTGCTTCGTTACCTCTAGAGACGTCTCTCGTATGTCCTTCTGGCTACGCGTCGAGATAGACAATGTTCGAATCAGGTCATCACAGCTCCAGATATCAGAGGTCAAAGTTGGGCATCTGGTTGAGAGTTGCAGTTTTGTCAAAATGGTGTCAGTGCACCTATAGTTCAGGGGCACTTTTACTTTTCAGGTCCTTAATGCACTTTTCAGATGCCGTGCGTATATTCGTTGGATGCGGAATACCTCTAGTCATGCAGCATGTGTGGTTGCCTGTCAGCAGGGTTCACTGTTCGTCGTCGGCAGCCGTTTGAAGTGTCAGATGGCAGTTTGAAGAAATGGTTTGAGTCTGGTTCCTGAAAATCAATTTAATCAAGGGCGCCTAATTCTTTGAGGTGTTAAATGATGGATTTTACAGTGATGACTCCTAGCATACATTTCTTCCTTGCTCTGCAGGCTTCATAGTGAATACACCAGCTCAGTCTCAGCATCAGCCGGTCACCGAGAAATCAGTGACGAAGATGGCCAGTTGTAACTTTGTACTCAGCTACAAAGTAGGAAGTTAATAAAAAGTGTCATATCTTGAGCAAATGGACGCCTATGAGGCCAAATGATGACTTTTCGGAATCGGTGAAGTTCGCCGGTGAATCTTAAAGCTTCATTCGGTTTGTCAACTGAAGTTAAATAATATTTAATATTTATTCTTGCATATTTAAAGCATTAATGGCGATTTCTAAAATTAGGCGCCTTTTGCAAATTGCATGATAATGAATATTTTATTATTATTTATTTTTGAACTCTGAGTCAGTGGCAGTTCAACTAAAGGGGGACCAATTGAAAGGCTTCTATTTCAATCAGGGTTTTAAATCTTGCAGTTCACAAGTTGGTGCGAATTTCTTCTTATTTAAACATGGCGCCATCTTCATTTATTATTCACAAAGCTAAAGAGAAATTCGTTTTTTTTCTTAAGAGAAATTTATATCTTCAAAGCAAAATTTGTATTTCTTCAAGGCAAAGGCGCAACTTCAAGGCAAATTCGTATTTTTCAAGAGCAAAGGCGAATTTTAGCAAGCAAAGGCGAATTCTTCATCAATTTTTAAACGCGTTTTTATCAAACATATCTTTTTGCAGATTAAAGTTCACATTTATCAGCAATTTGAAGGATTCAAGGGCGATTTTCATTGAAGAAGAGCATACAAAAAACGTCTTTTTCCTCCTTGATTCTCAGATTTCTCTCAGATTTCAATTCGCATGTTCCTGAAATTGGCAAATTCGACAAGTTCAAACATCTGGATCATTTTCATACAGTTTCCTCGAGTTAAAATCGTGCGTTTGATTTTTCAGGAATTTTTAACTTCAGAACATTCGTTCTCGAGTTACTAATTTTCTCAACTGAAAACTCTTTTCATGATCGAGTAGAGGATAGATTTTCGCATTTCTGACGTTCTGGGTTGTCTTAGAATCTTTTTGTGGACAAAACCCATATCTCAGATTTTTCGCCGAAAATAACTCTTCAAAAGGCTATTTTTAGCCTCAGCAGGCTATTTTTAGCTCTCCAGAAATCTTGTCAGAACATAGTCAAGTTCATAGTCAACAGGCGAGTTTTTCGACAGCAAGACTCTCACCAATATGTGACCAAACAAATTCTACTCAATGACTTCATCGGGGACAGCTTTGAGACGATCTTCACAAAGTGTCGCCAGGCAGCCTTAGATCCAAATAAGATCAGAAATTCGATTATTCAAAACATCTTCAAGAAATTGGTTATTGGAGGCCGCTTCCATACCTATCTCCGTTCATTGTATTGAGTTCGTGATGTCTTGTATTAAGCATTACAACTCTACTACTCGTGAGATAGTGTCAGTAGATGGACGAGTCATTTGCAGTCTCAAGCCTTTGGACGTTGAAAGAAGTATTGGTACACCTCAACACTCGAATAGTCTAGTTATTTCTATGGAGCAGTGTGAGCATGCATTCAATGCTGATGTGGATAAGTGCCAGAGTAAAATGGCAGAAAGATGGTTAAAGCAAGCGAAGAACAGATTGCCAAACAATGTGGGTCGTGGTGAGTACAAGGATGAGTACTCGATTCTAATTACACTCTTGAATCGTGTCTCAGGTCAATCACATGCTAATGTTTTCCAGCCTTGGATGTATTACATTATTGGTCGCATCATATCTGGGCAGGAGCATTATGACTGGGCATCCTTCATCAGCGATATTATCCACAAGCAAATCACCGGTTTCCTAGTTGCTCATGAGTTTCACACGTGTTCGTATCTCGTGTACTTGATTGCTTATCAGGGTCAGTTCCGAGGACTAAGCACCGTGGGCATTCTCAGTGTTCAGAAAGTCTATCAGTATTATGATCAGCTTGAGTTCACTAAGGCTGAACATCATTTCAAGCGTGTTCACGAGGCTTTCTTGACTTATACAGTGAGAAATTTGGACCGGGAGTTGCACATTCGTATCTCGGTAGTTGCTAGAGCAGCGATGGATGGTTGGGCGGATTGGTTTATTCAGTTCCCTACATACACCTACATCCAAGTATATGGATTTATAGGAAATCCAGCTATGCTTCCACGTTATCCTTCGGATAAGACAGTCTTTATGGAGTTCCTGAGACAGGTGCATGATGTTCATCGTCTTTTACGCCACAGGCACAGACCATCTATCAATTTTCCTGTTCAATTTGGAATGTATTGGTGCAAGACGGCAGTTGATGCCAAAGTTGCAGGACAAGAGCTCGAGAAATATCATCTCAAGTATCTTGTTGAGGCACGTGCCTATGATCTTCCAGGTCATTACACAACTCGCCTTGCTGGGCGCGCATATCATGAGCCTTCTATGGAGGATTATTGGGAAAATTGCGCAGATGATTTTGAGGTTCGCAGACGTAGTTATGGCCGTTTCTCTCTCTCACAGATTTCTGTTTTCTTATCAGGAGATGTGGGAGGTTTATCAGATGATGAGGGAGTAGTTCTTCCTCAGTTTTTCAGAGAGCAGGTCGACACACAGCCGTTGCCAGCAGTTGATTGGTATGCCAAGGAGTACGCAACGGTAAAAGAGAGGTCAAGTAGAGTTATTCAAAATAGTATACTTTACCTCGACAGCAAGAAGACCAGGAGGGTAAGTATGCCTAGAGCAGAGCCGCCAGTAGTGGTGAATCCTTCACTACCTTCCTTGTCAAAACCCAAACAGAAGAAAAGGAGTAACCCTCCTAAGAAAGGTCAAGCGCCAAACAATTCAAAAGGTAAGGCGCTTGCCACTAATACACACACAGAGCCTGACAGACAGCCTATCACAGAGCCAGTTCAGAGGCCAGTTCAGAGTCCGCCAGTGCCTGAGGTTCAGCCTCAAGTTCCTACACCAGTTCTGGAGCAGTCACCAACCCCAATTCATATTGAATTGGATTTAGACTCCCCATCTCACAGTGATGCTTCTACATATTCACTCTCATCACAGCCTCCTGTTGCTAGTACAGACCCTTCCAGTAGTATTAGCCGAGATCAGTCTTGGATTGAATCTCAGCTGGGAAGGAAGAGGAGACAGCCATCCTATGTCCTTAATCATTCAGATTTTGATCAGGCTTACCAGGATGCGCCAGACAAGAGGATCAAGAACATGGTCCACGTAGAGAGGAATACCGATATGGAGATTGTCGTCGAGACTGCTATACCTCCACAGGGGAAGAGCTTGGACGAGTTGGAATCTCAGGACTTTGAGGTTATCACAGTCAACCTTGGTCGTAGCACACGCTAGACTCAGGTTGATCTCCTACAAGTTGCTACAGACAGTGCCAGGGATAGAATACTGAAAGACGGAGAGGATAAGGCAGCCCTTAAGGCTGAAATCAGACAGCTTCGTCAATATATTTCTAGCCTTGTTCACAGGCCAGATGCCATTACCACACTCCCACGGATGTTCGAGCCTCCAACAGAACAAGGTCAACTTAATCACTTGGTTGCATATGGCAAGCGTTTGGATGAGTGGGAGGAGGAGTTCGTTGCTAGAGGCCGTTCTATGCTCACAGAGTTATATCAGTTGCGGTACAATGCACGAGAGCTCCATTTACGTCTCCAAGATGAGGAGCGAGACATGGTAGTTAACAGACCCCGGGATGATATTATGATTGCTCACCTGAGTATGGCATATGAATCAGTCACAGATGCAGAGGATAAAGAGGCTATCTACTCTTGGAAAACATAGTTGGTTTTCAAGGCAAAGATAGAGGAGACTATGGCGTCAGAGTTGACTGAGAGTAGAGAGCACGTTACTAGTGCACTCCAGTTTGTAAGGACCTTAGTATCTCGCTTACCGTGTCGATATCAGATTGAGGGTGGTGCGTATGTTGAGCTTACTGATGTTTAGTCAGAGCTCCAAGCACTCGCTCATACTATTTTTAGTGGGGATATCGATGGCTGTAAGATTAATTAGCTTACAATCATGTCAGCGTTGTTCGATGAAGCAACAAGGAGTAGGGGCGAACTTTAGTCCCAGATTACAGCTGGTGAGGACATGCTGCGCAGGCATAGCATTCTTCGACAGAGTATTAGAGCTCCAGATAGTGATGCAGTTAACAATCTTGTTGAGGGATTGACTGCTCGAGATCACGATCAGTAGACTTCAGTTCCCACCTCTCAGAATAGATTTTATACACAGGAGTTAACTTGGCGTTACCCTTTCGAGTTAACTCGTTGTCTCATCACATGCATATCTATTATGAGATCTGCTTTATTTACTTGGAGTTTTATTTTAGGGTTTTTCGTTAACTGATGGTAGTGTTCCAGTTAACATGCTTTCAATAAGGACGTGCATGCTTGCACAATTGTCCATTTTTAGATTAGATGTTTCGGTTAACTGATGGTAGTTTTCTAGTTAACTGTATAGTTTGCTTTATTAGGGCTTAGCAATAAATCTTGCATGAATTACAAGACTGTAGTTGACTCAAGGTGATTTTAGGGTTCCCTACACCTTTGATGTATATAAATAAGAGCTTTGCTCATTTGTACATAACTTTTGCACGAGAGAGAAATATATGCTGTGCCTACCTTGCCCTCAATATTGCTCGTTCTGTATCTGTTCATGCGTTTTTACTATTATGATGAATTGTTATGCCACATAGGGTTTCATGCAATTATAATGGTGAATTCTTTCCTTAGATATAGTGGCTAGTTGATGGTAAATTGTATGCGTGTCCCGCCTTTGCAATTTATTATTCTAGTTGGCTATCCTTCATGTTTTGTGTTCAATAAGCTCGTTCAGATTGAGCTGATAGATGTGCCACCTTGACTTCAAGTTG